>PVJL010010604.1:0-48118 GCA_004026885.1 Lyroderma lyra | reverse complement strand
ATCATGCAGTTCTTTTTTTTTTCTGTCTGGCTTATTTCACTTAGCATGATGATCTCCAGGTTCATCCATTTTGTTGCAAATGGCAATATTTCATCTTTTCTTACAGCTGAGTAATATTCCATTGTGTATATGTACCACAGCTTCTTTATCCAGTCATCTGTTGCAGGGACCTTTGGTTGTTTCCATGTTTTGGCCACTGATGGGGTTTTCCTCCCTTTTTTTCCCCTTCAGTGGATTAGAAGTCAGATAATCTTTTTATTATTATTATTATTTCATTTCCTCTCTATTAGTGTGTAAATTAGAATGTTATGTGCTTTGTTTCTATTTTTTAATGGTTACCTCAGAAATAATGACATGCTGAGAGCCAAGACTGTGGAGTAGGTAAACACTATGCTTGCTTCCTTTCATGAACACATTAAAATTGCAACTAGATTATAGAATAATCAACCTGAAGGACCATCTGAAGTCTAGCTGAACTGAAGTTTTATAACTAAGGATGTAAAGAAGATGCCATGTTGAGACTGGTAGGAAGGCAGAGATGTGAAATGGGCTGGCCCCAAACCTCCATGTGGCAGTTGAGAATCAGGAAAGATTTAGCCATTCAGGTTCCCCCCAGAGAAGTGAGAGACCCCAGCCCCACAGCAGGTTCCACAGCCCAGAGTACTGGTGCCAGGAAGAGGAGCCCCCTTAACATCTGGTTGTGAAAAACAATGGAGATTCTAATGATCTGGGTGGGATGGAAGGCTGCAGGAAATCCAGATGTCCTCTTAAAGGTCCTATGCATACATTCACTCATTTGTAGGCACTCACTCTGAGCTATGGTGGAGAAATGGTGACTCAGTGGGGAGGGCATCAGAGGCATATGGGAAACAGACTGAGGTGTGTGGCTTCAGGGTAAGGGCTGGAGGACAGTTGTCATTTTTCCTGTGTGGGGTCATCTTCTGCTTCAGTCAGCAGGTGGGTGCCATCTTTCCTGGGTTGAGGCCTCCCTCACATGACCAAATCTGAATCTGAATTGGTCTGGTGAGCTCATCTAGGACTTCACACTACCCAATTCCCCCAGTGCCAAAGTCACCTTCTTGGCAAGCATCCAGGCTCTACACAATGCACTCTTTCTTGGAAAACTATCACAGTCTGTAGTCCCCAGGCAAGCAGCAACTGGACTCTGTGTGGTCTGAGACTTTTGCTAAGTAGCTCCAGGATCGGCACTGGCACCAAACCAGAATCTGCATTAACCTGGTGATCACAACTCTTCCCAATCTAATGACTCCCTGAGACACTGTCTCACTCAACTTGTGTACCACAAGAGGATTTATCAGTGGCTGAACCTTAAAGGAGCCACCAGGTGGCAGCAGGCCTCAGAGTATCTTGGCTTTTTGTGGAGCTATCCCAGTCTCAATACTGTTGGCAGCCATCCTCATTTTGTAGTGTTGCCTCTCCCATATGCCTCCAGGTTTAGCAAAGGCAGCAAACAACTATGGATCACTTTGTAACTCTTACCAGGTAGTCCCCAGCTGGTCACAGGGAGCGGGTGATCTGGACCTGCATTAGAGTTCCTCCAGAGAAGCCCTGGAACCAACATCCCTGGAGGTTGGCTTCAGACTGCATCAGAACACCACTCAATTAGCCCAAAAAAATGGCAGAAAAAGGGTGGTCTCAACAGGTACTAGAGCCCCAGTGGGTGGTCTCAACAGGTACCAAATCCCACTGAGTGAGGTAAGCCCCCCACAAAAACAGACCATAAGCTATGAATGTGGCCAAACCTCACAGCCAGTCAGGCTGGGGGTCAATCCCTCCCAATTATGTGCCAACAACAATCACAGCTCAACTATATCATGAGGGTACACACAACCCACACAAGGGACACTCCTGCAGCACCTGGCTCAGGTGATGAGGGAGACACTGCCACTTGGCCCTATAGGACATCTACTACATAAGTCTACCCTCCAAGACTAGGAGACATAGCAGATCTACCTAGTACATAGAAACAAACACAGAGAGGCAGCCAGAATGAGGAAACAAAGAAATACATCCTAAATTAAAGAAGAGGAGAAAATTCCAGAAAAAGAACTAAATGAAATGGAGGCAAGCAAAGTATAAGATACAGAGTTCAAAACAATGGTTATACAGATGCTGAAGGAACTTACTGAGAACTTCAATAAAGATATAGCAAGCATAAAAAGGGACATAGAAAACCATTTAAAAAGAACCAATAAGAATTGAAGAATACAATAATTGAAATGAAGAATGCACTAGAAGGAACCACCAGCAGACTGGATGAAGCAGAGGTTCAAATCAGTGATTTGGAAGACAAGGTTGCACAAAACACCCAATCAAAAAAGAAAAAAGAAAAAAGAATCCCAAAAAATGAGGATAGTTTAAGAGACCTCTGGGACAACATGAAGCATAACAATGGTTACATCATAGAGGTACCACAAGGAGAAGAGAGAAAGCAAATGATTGAAAACCTATTTCAAGAAATAATGACAAGAACTTTCCTAACCTAGTGAAGGAAATAGAGATACAAGTCCAGGAATGGCAGAGTCCCAAACAATATGAACCTAAACAGGTCCACACCAAGACACATTATAATTAAAATGGCAAAGGTTAAAGACAAAGAGAGAATCTTAAAAGCAGCAAGAGAAAGAAAACTAGTTACTTTTAAGGAAGCTCCCAGAAGATTGACAGCTGATTTCTTAACAGAAATTGCAGGACAAAAGAGGTTGGCATGAAATATTCAATGTGATGAAGGAAGGACCTACAACTGAGATTACTCTACCCAGCAAGGCTATCATTTAAAATTGAAGAGCTTCCCAGAAAAGAAAAAGCCAAAGGAGTTCATTACAATCAAACCAGTATTAAAAGGAATGTTAGAGGGACTTCTTTAAGAATAAAAATTAAAAGATAAAAATTATGAATAATAAAATAGCAATAGCTACATATCCATCAACAACCACTTTCAATGTAAATTAAATATTCCAATCAAAAGGCATAGAATGGCTGAATGGATAAGAAAACAAAACCCTTACATATGCTGCTTACAAGACTCCCTTCAGATTGAAACACACAGAGACGGAAAGTAAAGGGATGGAAGAAGATATTTCATGAATAGACTTTAAAACAAAGACTATACCAAAAAACAAAGAAGGACCCAATAATCCCACTTCTGAGTACCTATTCAAAGACACCCAAAACACTGCTTCAAAGGAATATGTGCATGATATGTTCATTGCAGCACTGTTTACAATGGCCAGGATGTGGAGGCAGTGTGAGTATCCATCAATGAAAGAATGGATAAACAGGAGGTAGTACATATATGAGGACTGACAAGTTTGCAGACTTGCCACCATGTGCTTATGTTGGCAGCAGTGTACAAACAACTCAGTGAGATTTCATAAACTTGGTATATCTGTGTCTCACAGCTATGTTCATATCAACATGTGGTGATGTCTTGCTGAGTGGCATTCATTATTGTTGTTGCGTGTTTTTGTGTGCTGTCACAAGAACATTGGGGCTTGAATTAAAGCAATGAACAAACATTAAATTTCTTGTTAAACTTGGCAAGAGTGGAAGTGAAATCAGGGAAATGTTAGTACAAGTTTATGGGGACAATGCCATGAAGAAAATGACAGTGTACAAATGGATTAAACATTTTCCTGAGGGGAGAGAAAGCATCACTGAGGGAGAGAGGTCAAGGTGGCCAGTAACAAGCAGAACTGATGAAAACATTGCAAAAACTCATCAAATTGTGCATCAAGTGCATCAGCTGACTGTAAGCATAGCAGACCAAGTAAATATCAATAGAGAAACAGAAAAATCTTAACTGAAAATCTTGGCAAGTGAAAGTTATGAGCAAAAATCATCCCAAAGAAGCTCACTGATGAACAAAAGCAAAGGAGAGTCAAAGTTTGCCAAGACCTCTTGGAGAGGCAAGACAATGTTTTGGGATGTGTTATCAATGGTGGTAAGACTTGGGTGTACAAATATGACACTTAATCAAAGTTTCAAAGTGCACAATGGAAGTCAGCTATTCACCATGACCAAAAGAGTTTCATGAGTCCAAATCAAGAGTCAAAACAATGTTGCTTAATAAAGTCCATATATAACAAATCCTCAGCTAATATCATACTGAATGGGGGGAAAGCTGAAGCCCATTTCCCTAAAATCAGGAACAAGACAGGGATGCTCCTTATCACCACTGCTACTCAATATAGTATTGGAAGTTCTAGCCAGAGCAATCAGGCAAGAGAAAGGAATAAAAGGTATCCAAATTGGGAGAGAAGAAGTCAAATTGTTACTATTTCCAGATGACATGATCCTTTACACAGAAAATTCCAAAGACTCCACCAGAAAAGTATTATTAACAGTAAATGAATTCAGTAAAATTGTAGGATATAAAATCAATGTGCAAAAATCAATTACATTTCTATATAAAAACAATGAAACTTCAGAAAAGAAAATGAGAGAAACAATACCTTTTTCTATTGCAACAAAATGAATAAAACACATGGGAATTAACAAAGAATGTGACGGACTTATACACAGAAAACTATAAGACACTACTAAAAGAAATTGAAGAGGACACAAAGAAATGGAAAGATATTCTGTGTTAATGGATAGGAAGATTCAACATTGTAAAATGGCCATATTACCCAAAGCAATATACAGATTTAATTCAATTTCCATCAAAATCCCACAAACATTCTTTCACAAAATAGATTAACAAATTAACAGATTTGTATGGAACCACAAAAGACCTTGAATAGCCAAAGCAATACTACACAAAAAGAATAAGGCTGGAGGTACCACACTCCCAGATTTCAATTTATACTACAAAGGGTCAATAATCAACACAGCTTGGTATTGGCAGAAAAGCAGACACACAGATCAATGGAGCAAGATTAAAAAAAACAGAAATAAATCCACAAGTATATGGACAAATAATTTTTGATAAAAGAACAAAAAATATACATTGGGGAAAAGAAAGCCTCTTCAGTAGATGGTGCTGGGAAAATTGGAAAACCATATGCACAAGAATTAATCTGAGCTATGAACTGTCACCATATACTAAAATTAATTCAAAATGGACAAACACTTTCAGACAAGACCCAAAACAATAAACTGTATAGAAGAAAACATTGGTACTAAATGTATAGACCTCGGGGTCAAGGAGGACTTCATGAACCTGACCTCAAAGGCAGTGTGGAGGTTCCTCAGAAAATTGGGAGTGGAGCTACCATTTGACCCAGCAATCCCCCTTCTGGGGATCTACCCAAAAGACTTGAAAACCGTTGTCCACAAAGACTTATGTACCCCAATGTTCATCGCAGCGCTGTTCAGAGTGGCCAAAACATGGAAACAACCAAAGTGCCCTGCGACAGATGACTGGATAAAGAAGCTGTGGTACATATACACAATGGAATATTACTCAGCTGTAAGAAAAGATGAAATATTGCCATTTGCAACAAAATGGATGGACCTGGAGATCATCATGCTTAGTGAAATAAGCCAGACAGAAAAAACAAAGAACTGTATGATTTCACTCATATGCGGAATATAAAACTGAAAGCAAAGAAAAAAGAAATGAAGAAACAAATAACCCATGGACACAATCAATAGTTTAATGTTTGTTTGGGGACGGGTGGGATGGGGAGGGGAGAATGGGGAGGGGGTGGGGGGAAACTGAATATAGGGTGATGGAAAGAGAGGTCACATTGGGTGGTGAACTTATTATACATCAAGTTGACAATGCACTGTAGAATTGTATGCCTGAAACCTATGTAATCCTTGCTATCAGATGTCACCCCAATAAGTCTAACAATAAAAATGAATTTAAAAAAAAGGCAAGGGAAGCAAAAGCAAAAATAAATGAATGGGACTATATCAAATTAAAATGCCTCTGCACAGCCAAAGAAACCATCAACAAAACAAAGAGACAGCCAACCGAATGGGAGAAAATATTCACAAACAATGCATCTGATAAAGACCTAATATCTAAAATATATAAAGAACTAGTATGACTCAACAGCCAAAAAACAAACTACCCAATTAAAACGTGGGCAGAGGACCTGAGCAGACACTTCTCCCATGAAGACATACAAATGTCCAACAGACATATGAAAAATGCTCAACTTTATTAGCTATTAGGGAAATGCAAATATAAACCACAATGAGATACCACCTCATACCTTTTAGAATGGCTATTAACAAGAAGACAAGGAATAACAAGTGCTAGAGAGGCTGTGGAGAAAAAGGAACCCTCACACACTGCCAGTGGTGATGCAAATTGGTACAACCCAATATGGAGGACAGTGTGGAGTTTCCTCAGAAAATTGGGAATGGAAGTGCCATATGACCTGGCAATCCCACTGCTGGGTATCTACCCCAAGAATTTGAAAACCTTCATTCACAAAGACTTATGTACCCCAATGTTCATCACAGCACTGTTCACGGTAGCCAAGTCATGCAAACAACCAAAGTGACCTTTGATAAGTGACTGGGTAAAGAAGCTGTGGTGCATACAATCAGTGGAATATTACTCAGCTATTTAAAAAGATGATATACTGTCATTTGTGACAAAATGGATGGACCTTGAAATCATCACGCTAAGCAAAATAAGCCAGGCAGAAAAAACCAAGAGCCATATGACTTCACTCATATATGGAATATAAAACTGAAAGCAACAAAAAACCAAAAACTCATGGACACAATCAATAGTTTAGTTGTTATCTGAGGGAAAGGTGGGGAGAAGTGAGATAGGAGGGAGGAGGAGTCAATATATGGTAATGAAAAGAGAACTGATTCTGGGTGGTGAACACATAATGCAACACATAAACAAGGTACTGTAGAATTGTACACCTGGAACTTATGTGAATTTTGCTAACCAATGTCACCCCAATAAATTTAACAATAAAAAATGATGTTGCTAAGCTTTTTTTTATATCAGAGGCATTGGTACTTATGAATTTGTACCAAGTGGAGAATTAGTCAACCAAGGTTACTATTTGGAAGTGCTGAAAAGAATACGTGACAAAAGACAAAAACAACCTGAACTTTTTGCCAACAATTCATGGCTTTTGCATTACGAGAATGCACCAGCTCACATGGCACTGTCTGTGAGGGAGTTTTTAGCCAATAAACAAGTAATTGTGTTGAAACACCCTCCCTACTCATCTGATCTGGCCCCAAAGACTTTTTTCTTTACATGAAGAAAAAGGAAATATTGAAAGGAAGAGATTTTGATGATATTCAGTACATTAAGGCTACTAGAATGACAACTCTGAATGCCATTACAGGAAAAGAATTCCAAAATTGCTTTGAGGGGTGGTCTAGGAGCTGGTGTCGGTGCACTGCTCTCCAAGGGGAGTATTTCCAAGATGACTGTAGTGATATTCAGCAATAATGAATTATACATAGCACTTTATTCTAGGTTAAGTTTGTGAACTTAATTGTCAGACCTTGTATGTAATGGAATATTGCTCAGTCATGGGTTCTTGCCATCTGCAGCAGTATGGATGGATTGTTCTGAGTGGAGTGTCAGAGAAAGACAGATGCAATGTGATTTAGCTTATATGTGGAATGGAAAGAACAAAATAAACAAAACAGAAACAAATCATAGATACAGAAAACATTTTGATGGTTGCCAGATGGGAGGGGTGTCAGGGGTGTGGGTGAAAAAAGGGAAAAGGACTAAGAAGTACAAATTGGTTGTTACAAAGTAGTTTTGCAGATGTAGAGTATAGCATAAGGAATATAGTCAATAATATTGTAATAACTATGTATGACCTCAGATGGGTACTAGATTTGTTGGGATAATAAATGGGAGAGGGTTGGGGACAGGGTAAAAAACATGAAGGGATTAAAATGCATAAATTGGCAGTTACAAAATAGTCATGGGGATATAAAGTAAAGCATAGAGAATATAGTCAATGATATGGTAATCACTATGTATAGTGCCAGGGGATCACTTCTTAAATTATATAAGTGTCTAACCGCTATGCTGTACACCTGAATTTAATGTAAAATAATATTGAGTGGCAACTGCAATTGAAAATTTTAAAAAGAAGCAGGGAGTGAAGGAGAATAAAAGGTCCAAATTTCCAGGTATAAAACAAACAAGTCATGGAGATATAATGTACAGCATAGGGAATATAATCAATAATATTGTAATAGCATAGTACTGTGTCAGATGGTTGCTAGACTTATGTTGATTACTTCTTTAGGTATATAAATTTTGAATAACTATTGTGTACACCTGACACTAATATTCTATATTAACTATATTTTTAATAAAAATCTTAAAAAATAACATGCATAATTAACTTACAAAAGTCTAAAGTTAAAAGAATCCTATACCTTCCTTTCAGATAATACAAGAGCTTAGAACACTTTAATTCCATTAACGCTCCCAACTCATATGCTTATTGTTGTCTGGTATTTCAAATCTAGATTGCTTTCCAAATCCCAGTAGCAATAATTATTATTGTTTTATACCGCCATATTTGTTTACATTTGTCCACATGTTTACCATCATCTTTACTTTTCATTCTTTCACTCATTATAGATCTTCCACCTGGGACCCTTTTCATTCTCACAATACAATACACTCTTTAAATTTCCTTTAGTGAGGTTCTGCTGGTGAAGAACTATCTCAATGTTTGTATGAAATGTCTTTATTTCACTCTCTTTCTTTAAAAAAAATTTTTGCTAAGTATAGAATACTAAGCTATCAATTAGCAAATTAAAGATCATTCCACTATCTTCTGATTGTTGAGAAGTCAGTCTAGTTGCTGCTTCCATGACATGATCTGTCACCTTTCTCTGACTTCATTTTCTCTTTCTCTTTGGTTTTTGCAATGTCTGGGTTAGATCTCTTTATATTTAGACTACTTAGGATTTGTTGGGCTTCTTGAATGTGCGGATTGATTTATTTCATTAAGTCTAGAAAAATTTTCAGCCATTCTCTGTTTAAATATTGATTCTGCCCCATTAATATTCATATTCTTTCTCTTATGCTATAGTCAGATATGTGCTAGATTTTCTCATTGTGCCCTTGTCTCTTTATTTCTCTCATGTATTTTCTTTTTTTTTTTTCTTTTCTCCATACTGAGAGGATGATCATGTCCTCAGGTCTATATTCTAGTTCATTTCCTCTCTATTAATATCCACATTCATTGAGCTGATATTTTTCATTTCTAGAAGTTATTTTTTAATTCCTTTATGTCATGTAACTTTTTATAGTTTTTTCCCTCGAATATTTTTAAATTAACAATTTGTCTCTTTAAACATGATACACACAGTTGTTTCAAAATACATGTCTGATAATCTGTTCTCTGAAATCTGTATGGGCTTGTTTCTGTTGTTTCTTATCCCTAGTGTTTCTAACTCAAGTTGCCTTGTTTCCTTGTGTGCCTATTTTCATCTGCTTTCAGGTCATTACCCTTGAAAATGTATTTGTGGGGGATCCCTGAGACCTGGAATGGATACATTCTCTTCCAGAGGCTCTGTATTAGTTTCTACTGAGCATCGTGTATTACTACTTATCTGGGAGCCACCTAAAACCAAGTTCATAGCTTGAAGTTCCTTGGCTGATTCAGGCCACAGGTGATAGAGGTGCAAATCTGTTTGAGGACTGATGTGTGGCCTTTTCTTTTTTAACTTCTCTCCCCACACTTTTTGACCCTTCCTTTTTAGCAAGCGAACTCTGCTTGATGCCAGAGCAGCCTCTGTACAGTTCTCTGGGATTGTTGAGAGAGGGGGCAAGTTTTGTTCTGGTTGCCTCTATGCAGCTGATGTAGCCTTTTGGGGTCTCAGCTTAATGTGGAGAGAGTCTCTTATTAAACTTCTACCTTGTGATACCCCTGAGCTTTACTTTCTCTCCATCTAGCTCTATGTGACCACTGAATCATAGCTCAGGTGGTCAACGTAGGCAAATGCCCTCAGGACAAAATGGCTTTGGTGTACCAATATTCTACTTATTTGTCTGATTACAAGCTTTCATCCAAAAAATGGCCTTGAAGTTTCCCTCTGTCTTCTCAGCTCTTCAGTGCTTTTAACGTAGTTTTGAAAGAGCTTATCCAGCATATTTCATTTCTTCAATAGGAAAGTTGAATCAAATACCCAAGCTTGACATTGCCAGAAACTAGAAGTTTATACTCTTACATGCTTAAACATTCATACTTGACTTAACAAGGTCCAAATTCAGTCACTATCACTACCCTCCTCCCAAAAAATACAAGAGCCTTAGAATGCTTTAAATATTAACAGTCTCCTGCTGTCTTACATGTTTTTGTGCTCCAGTATTTTTAGTACCAGCTTGTTTTTATACCTCCATATTATTCAACATCATTGATGTTTTATATACTGTACTTAATGCTTATTTATATTTCCCTATGTTTACCAATTTTTGCTCACTGTTTTTTGCCTCTTATTCACCCCTGCTCTCTGATTTCAATTTCCTTCTTCCTGAAGTATATCTTACAGCAGTTATTTTAGTGAAAGTCTATTATTGCTAAGCTTTCTTCGGTTTGTTTTCTGAAAATCTCCTTATTTCACTAATGAAAAAAAAATAGTAGTAGTTCTTCTCATCTCATCAGTATTGCTTGGGAGTACTAATTTTCCTCCTTGTGGCAACTGGTGACTCTCCTGCATGGTGTATCATTTTTTTGCAAGTACATTTCTATTGTTTGTTTCTAAGCACATCTTCAGCAGATACTTGTCTTTTTCTGTTGGGTTCCATGTGACCTGGATTGTAAAAATATATTTGCTTTAGCTGAGGTTCTAGAGGTTTAAATGGTCCTGCTCCAATTTTTATTTTAATTTTTAAGCATATGACTCTCATAACACACAGTAGGGTAAATTTTGACCCCACATCCACATATTACATGGGCCTGGGGTTTTTTATTTCTTCAGGTGACTCCAGAGCAAGCATAAAACATTTCACTGTTTACTTTCCAAGTCTTTTAATGGACAGTGAAGTGACTAAAGGCTTTTATCCAGAGTTTCAGTTGCTATTTCTCTGCTTCTGGTGGCCTTAAAGCTGTGTTGTCAGTACCTGCATAAGCATTAGATTCCTAGCTCTAAGCCCTAGCCCCTAGGGCCTGATATATGGAACCAGTATCAAAATGGGTTATTGCAGTGTTTGTTTACAATTATTAGACTGGTCTTAATTTTTTTCTTTTCGTTTCTCTGGAGAATTTGCTTTTTGTATTTTAAAGCTCAACTATAAATTAAAAATTTTGTTATAGCTAATGTGTATTTGTAGTTGGGTAGGCACTGTTCATGTCATCTTAGTGTGCTACATTGCCAGAAAAAATATTTTATACATATGATATTATACATTTTTTAATAATTAAGCATTTTCCCTTATCACTTCCATTCTTATAAATACACACTTATCTAAGTTTCAAGGAAATTAAGTTCCCATCATGACCATCTAGATTAAGGGCACATATGAAGACACGTCTCTGTGGCACATTGGGTTATTTTCCAGGTACATCATCCATGTAGTTTAGATACATAATTCTTCTGGGGTCTAAAATTCTTCAGCACAGTCATTTCCAATTTTTTAAAATTTTAGCAGTGGAATTCTATCTTCAAATATTACTTAGAACCCCCAAATATAAGATAAATAAGAGAGTAACTGCTCCAGTTGAAGTGGGGCTGAGAGTTCCTGATCTTCACCAATTTACCCTCCCCCTTGCTCCCCAACATGCTCTCCAAGGTGCTCCCCAGAGCATCTTCATGGACTTCTTGGGTTCCAGTATACCATGGTGTAAAAACAAATTGAATAAATCTGTGGTTCTCAAAGTGTGGTCCCAAAACCAGAAACAGGAGCATGCAAATTCTCAAGTCCCCATCCCAAATCTACTGAAATCAGAACTTCTGGGAGCAGGACCCAGCAATCTGTGTGTTAGCAAGCCCTCCAAGTCTCTGATACAAGTTAAAGTTTGAGAAATTACTATAATAGAGTCCCATTGAAGAGGTATTGGAACAGGGCTGGGGTCCAAGATTATTGGACAGAACAGGGCCCAAGGTTTACATTTTGGGGTATTTAAGTTATTCCAAGCTTATCTGGAAGGCTCTTTTCCATCTGCCATTTTTTTCATTTTGTGGATTTTTAAATTTAAATTTATTGGGTTGACAACTGGTTAATAACATATAAGTTTCAGGTGTACAATTCTGTATCAGTTGTATATTGCATTATGGCCTCACCACCGACAGTACAGTCTCCTTCTGCCACCATATATTTGACCCCCTTTACCCTCTTCAGCCTCCCCCAACCCCCGTTATGCTGAGGTAACCATCATACTGCTGTTTATGTCTAAGAGTTTGTTTAAAACAAACATTCACCATTTTCTTGTACCTAAATGAAATTATAGACACTCTCAAAGTCTAGCTTTGCAATGGTCTTGGTCCTTTTGCATTGGTTCAATATATTAGAAATCATTGGGAAGAGTAGAGATTCTTACTTTTAATTCATTAGGCAGAAATAGTGACATTTGTAATTTTTCTTAACAAAAAGACTTCATATTTGAAGCTCATGAAATTATGTTGAGCAAAAGAAGCTAGACATAAAAGTATACATACTGAACAGTTCTACATATAGAAGGCATAAAAAAGGTAATGCTAACCTACAATGGAAGAAATCAGGATAGGAATTATCCTTTGAGATCATTGACTGGAAGGAAGCAAGAGCAGAGCCTGACTTATGAGTAAAGCTGTTTCTTGATCTGGATGCTGTTTACAGCGATGTGTTTATTTTGCAGAAATTCATCAAGTTGTGTCCTTATGGTATGTGTATTCCTGTATATTTGATATACTTCAATACAGGAGTTGAAAAGTAGTATTGGGTCACCTGCAGGAGGTCAGGGCATTATGACATACTGCTGTGGATGCTGGGCTTCATACTCTCAGAGAACCTGGGCCTTCACTTCTGGGTGTAAATATATATTTGGAGCAAACACTGGTTCCTGGCAGCAGGTCTACTGCATTAGGACAATATGAACTGTATGAGGGCCACTCTGTTTCTTGATTGAAAAAGACCTCTTGGTTGATGGCATCCCTGATGTGGATTCCCTGTGGGGAAGAAGTAAGGCAGTTACCTATGTGAACTGTGAGCCAAAGTAAGTTTCAGCACCTGGCTACTCCAGGAAATTGGAGGTGGTAGAGTTCTGGATTTTGAACCTGTAGGAAGCAAATGTCATGGGTGAAAGGGAAGTACCTCATTGTTTGGTCCCTCATTTTGAGCTCAGCTCTATAGGTGGATAAGGCCCCAAGTCGTGATCACCCATCTTTAGCTTGTGCCTGTCTGGGCCCAGATCATAAACCAACACGTAAACTGAGTTTCCCTGGCCTTACCAGTTTATGGAAGTAGATGGACTATCAGTTAAAGAATTAGCTTAAATTTCACCAAACTCTTGTCCACATCTGGGATTTACACAGCAATTCCAACCCTCACATAAAATAGCCCAATTGTGTCTGAATGTCCCCAGTAGATCAGAAACTACTCTGTTTTTGGCATCTCCCATGCTCTCCCTAACTAATTCTAGGCCTCAACTTTGTGTATTCTGTTCACAAAGCTGCTTAAGGAGTAGTTACCCCTCCCCTGCACCCACCCACTGCTGTTGTGCCAACCATAGGAATGTTGATAAAGGGGCCAAGGGTGTTATCTCCTGATCCCCCTAAAGGCCCCAACCATGGAAGTGCCTCCCATGTGCAAGATATGCTCAAACATGACTGAATCTTTATTTCAGTTCAAAGTAGCACATACCTCCTGGGTCCAACGGTGGTGTGATCTAAAAACAGGTCATGGTTCAATTTTGGGGTTGGTGATGTGCAGGGGTATAGGACTGGGCTTGAATGGCTCCCCTGTTGCTGGGGGACAATGGCATTTTCCAGAGATGTATGCTTCAATCAGGAAGTGCTAAGAACAGCTGCTCCCTCTGGTGGTCTGTGCCTTCCACCAGTAGAGACAGGGATTCAGCTTCAGCAGTCTTGCACCATTCATATCTCTTAGAAATATTCCTGAGTGCAGGGTATTTAAAAGAAAATTTCTGTAGCAAACACACCCAAAATGAAGAATGTTCTGTTAAAAAATACTAATGTCAAACAAGATGAGAAAAGGTTGTGGAAATGTTCCAGATGGAAGCTAAAGAGACATAACTAAAAACAACATCTCACCCTAGACCAGATCCTGTGATGGAGAGGGAAAATGCTATAAAGGGCATTATTGTCTCAACTGACAACACTGGAGTAAAAATGGTAGATTAGATAATAGTATTGTATCATTGTTAAATTTACTGAAGTTGTTAACTATACTGTGATGTAAAGAATATGCTTATTCTTAGGAAATGCATGCTGAGGTACTTTAGGCAAGAAGGGCTATGATGTATGTAATATACCCTCATATGGTCTAAATACACACACACGAGAGTGTACAAATACCAACTATAAAGCAAATGAGGTAAAACGTTAGCATTAGGTGAATCTGGTAAAGGAGATAGATGTTCTTTATACTAATATTTATTTTTGCAACTTTCCTGTAAGTTTAAAATTATTTCCAAATAAAAATGTTTTTTAAATGTAAAAGACCATTTCTGTGCAGAGTCAAAATCTGGTGGCACATGCCTGCCTGAACTCTTCCTGTGGCAGAGAAGAGAAATGGATATATGGCTGCCTTCCCAGGCAGGGCTACCAGACATCCCAAAAGGTAGTCAGATAACTACCGGGAAGTTGCTAAGTGGCATCCCAGGCCACTCATCTCTTGATCGTCTCCATCCTACAAGATATCAAAAATAACAGTTTTTACATTTCTCCTGAGGATATGGGACCTGGGTATTGGTGAGAATTTGGTTATGAAATGAAGGTGTAGGGAGTTCCCTGGTGGTGTAGTGGCTAGACTTCAGTGCTGTCAATGCTGCGGCCTGGGTTTGATTCCCCGCCAGGGAACTACCCACATAAAAAAAAAAAAAGAAGGTGTATTGGTTCATTCATCCATCTACTTACTATGTGCCAGGAACTGTGCTAGGGGCTGAGGATGCAGCCCAGGGTACAAGAGGAGACACAACCTCTGTCCTAAAAAAGCCTATAAGCTAGTTGGAGATGCACCCACAACCACTTAAATGAATGTAATTTCCAAATTAGTTGACCACGAAGGAGACTTAGGAAGCCCAGCCTTTTACCAGAGCCAGTGGATCCAAACCCCATGGGTCTGATACACATTCAGTTTTCCCTCCAGTATTTCCTTGGTTATAGTTACTTTTGTATCTGATGCAAAGAAAAGAAGTGCTTTTCTTCACCAGTGCTTACCCCAACCTGGGCACAGCCACCCTGCTCTCAACATGCCAGTCCATCAATATCCCTGGGCTGGTGAACCAGTGAGCTTTGTAAAAGTCTTTCTACTGATTTATGTCTGCAGGTGAACATAACTATACCCATAATGCTTGTGGAAGGCATAAATCAACCAAATCCCCCTCATGTGGAAGCTTGGCAGCCTAGTGGTCCTAAGAGTCCCATCATTGGGGTGCTGAGTCATAAAAACATGAAGGATTTCCAAACGGACAGAATAATGACTTTTGGGGACAGTGAAGTTCTCCCCTCAGTCCTGGGTGTGGCACCACCTGTGATGTCCTCCACACAGGGACAGTAGTGGAGTCCCTTTGCCTCAGGGCTCCCAGTAGGCAGTGTTGGGGAGTTATGGATATGTGTGTGTGTGTGTGTGTGTGTGTGTGTGTGTGTGAGAGAGAGAGAGAGAGAGAGAGAGAGAGAGACAGAGATTGATTGCATATGATATGATGTGTGCCCATTCTATCCATGGGTCTCAGGCAGGACTGATCCTCACCCCTGATGCATTCTGGTCCTAGCCAAAGAAGTCTCAGACCCAAAAAAATGTTTACTGAGCCCCTACAAAGTTCCAAGCCTTTTACTTTATACTTTGACACATTTTATATCATTTAATCTTTAACAATAACCATTTAAGGTAGGGATTATCTGCATTGTACAGATGAGAAAACACTTGCAAAGGGGTTCATTGATTTGCTCAAGTATATCATACAGCTTTTTTTTTTTTTTAACACTCACACACAATACATTTAGCTGAGGCCTGTCTGTGCTGGTTGCTTATCTTACAGTATTTCTTGTCTTCTCTACTATTGGAGCCATTGCTCCCCTTATAGTAACCCCCCATATTTCTTCTCTTTTCACTAGCCCACATGGGCTTTTTTTCAATACTGCATTTAGTAGCACAAAAATCACAAATACAAAGAAACTGGCAAAGGTGTTTGTTAATGAGATCCCTGCCTCCTCCACTTTTCCACTTTCATACCCATATATGTAATGGGCTACACTTGTACAAACTTTTCTTTTCCTCCCCCAAACATATAACTGTTAAGTGATTGGTCAACTGAAACTGAAACACCCATGGATAAAGATGTTTTACGGTTACAAGGGCACACCCCCCCACACACCCTCCCCCTCCCACCCCACACTTCCCCACACAATCTTTTGGAGGAATATAGGATATGTACCAGTGTCAGGATCTCCCTGCTCCTGCCTTCCTTACCCAGAGCATTACTACCATTTAATTTTCCTTTAAGTGACTGCTTAGACTAGAGCCTCTTCTCCCACCCCTTCTATTTCTCTTTCAATCAGGACCTTTTAGACACTGAGTACTGTTCAATTCTTACTCTGTCAGGCCCATGGGCCATGTAAGTAGGTCCTTTAAATCTCGATGCCAGTTGTAGTATGGGTGTCATCATCTTCTATTACAGGTAGGTCTGTGTGTCAATTCAGTAGGCTTGTGTATTCATTTCTTTCACTTTTTCTGACTCATGTTCCAGGATCTGTTTGTGATAGAACAGTAAATACCCTTCACTGTCCAGAACATCCTTAATACTGGCCTTGGTGATAACAGCATCATCACACTTGAACCACTGGTCCTTGTGATGCCGGATGAAGCTGGTATAGTGGCCACTCTCCAAGGTTCCTTGGTGATTAACCACAGCAAACAAGGAATACTTATTCTCGTTGTTTCCACTACTGGTTGGCAGCTGCAACTGTCCATTCATCCTGCTCTCTTTACTTGAGGCCATAAACGGTGTCATATCCAGCTCCAGAGGAAAGGATATGTATGTAGTGATCTTGCGCCTCTGTTTGGCTGAGTGCTCAAAACGTTTGAAGTGAAAACAGGCAACAACAGGTAATTTATTCATTGTGAGCTGTTTGGTAGATTCCTGGTAGCTTTGGCAACTACCACATTTGATTTTGGCACTGCTTCCTAGGTGCTCTGGCCTTGTAAACCTTCGCAAGCAGTCCGTGAGCGTGGTGGTTCCTGGTATGTGGCTTTCTCCATTTACACTGCTCTCCCTTCCTGGGCTCATGGGCCAGAAGGAGGTGCAAGAGCCAGGCAAGTCCAAACTGATGTCCCAGCATGGGTCTATCGTGGTGGAGACGCCATGGCAGGCCTGACAGGTGACATCAGACTGCAGGCCACCTGTGAAGATTTGGTCTATGATGCAGTTACAGTGGTTGGGATTGTTGGCCACCTTCCCGGCATCATCACCTTTGCAGTGCCGGTGCAGGACATCTAATGCTGCAATGAGGAACTCATGGGCATCCTGTTGCCTGTACCCTGCTAAGTGACGTGCATGTATCCATACCAGGTGCAGTAATTTATAGGGAACGTGAGGAGATGGGTTTCCAGAATACAACTCCCGAAAAAGTGAAGACATTTCACAGACCAGGCACAACTCAGGACTTGGCATTTCACATCTGTGCCTGTCAGAGAGGAAAAAATCTCTCAGGATTGGAGTGTGGGTCAGGGCCTGGACGATGCAGTTCATAAAGCACGTGTTGCCAAGATTGATTAGTCCTCTTAAACCAATGGTAAAACTGGAAGTGATTCTTCTTCTCCTTGGGTTGTGTCCCAGGAGTTCTAACTCGGGTTTGGTTGTCTCCCAGGTTGGGTATTTCTCACCCAGGCGGGGCACTGAACACTGCTGGTGAGAAACCTCAGTTGAGGTGGAGGCTTGTAATTTCAAAGCTTCTCCTTGCTCTTCTTTGGCAATTTGCTCAATGTCTTTGTCATATACATAGTCCTTACACATAAAGCAGTATATACCTCCATAGTAAAGATCTACTGCTAAGTTGTGTTGTTTTGTCTCGGCGTGCTCATGAATGTGTTTCTCAGTGAAGCAGCCAAAGAAGACACAGGAAAGGCAAGAGTGGAGTCTGTTCAGATGGGTGCTGCACACATGGCAGATGCACGATTTTGCCTTGCTTTTCCTGGTCTCTGGGGTTCCACACCACACGAAGCACTGGTAGATCACCCGCAGCTCCTGCCTCCAGTTCTCTCCCACCTTAAAGCTGTTCACATGGGAACAGCCTGGTGGACCCACAGTGAAATCCACATCCAGGCATCCGCCCCCGGGGCCGCGCCGGGGCCGGGGCCGGGGCGGGGGCCGTGGCCTAGGCTGCGGCGGGGTACGGAACCGGGTCTGCGGCCGTGGCCGGGGTCGGCGGCGGGGAGCACGACTGCGGCGCGGAGAGGGATCGGGGGGCCGCGGAGGGTCGGAGGAAAGGGTAAGGGGAGGAACCTCTTCGCTGCTGCCGCCGCCACCTCCGCTTCGCGCTGGGTTCTCATCCTCCAGCTCCTGCTTCTGCTCCCCCTTTGGCTCCGGCTCCCGCTCCGCCTCCCGTACCGGCTCGGATTCGGGCTCCAGCTTGAGCTCAACCCGGCGGCCGTCCGGTCCCTCCGCCAGCTCCACCTTCCCGGTAGCGTCCACCTTCCCCGCCGCCTCCACCTTCCCGGTGGCGTCCACCTTCCCAGTGGCGTCCACCTTCCCGGTGGTGTCCACCTTCCCAGCCGCCTCCACCTTCCCCTCCACCTTCGCCTCCGCCTCCACCTTCCTCTCCGCCTTCTCCGCCGCGGTCTCCGCCGTCTCCGCCTCCTCTACCTCCTCCGCCTCCACTGGCAGCGACTCCTCCCCCTGCTCGCAGAGCTCGGGAGGCCACTGGGCGTGGCGGCGAGGGGGCCACGCAGACCTGGGGTGTCCCCCGCCCGGCCTGAGGGAGCGCGGTAGCTGTGGCAGCTGGACCCGAAAGGGACTTTCACTGGAGCTGGTGGCGGAAGCAGGCGACGCCCCCGGGAATCCTCCCGCCGTAGCCCTCTAGCGGAGGCCGCTTCTGCAGTCAGGCCCCGTTTCCTTTAATTCAGTATTTCCCAAACTTGCTTGTTCACGAGAATCACGTGGGCAGCGTGTTAAAATTACAGATTCCTTGGCTCCACACCCGCAGGCCCATTGAATCAAAATCTCGAACGGAGGTGATCCGGAACCTGTATCTTTAACGAAGGCCCAAGAGGATTCTTATGATCAGGCAAGTTTGGGAAACACAGCTCTAATTCATTGAGGCTGGCGGGAAGGGGGGCGGGGACCGCGCAGTCTCTCTAAGGCGCTTCCAGTTCTCGGCTCCAATCGCTGCTCTGACCCTCTTCGTCGTCTCCTCCCCTCTCCTCGTCCTTCTCTCCGTCTAGGCAGCTTCCCCTGGCAGAACAGGGCCAGGGACACAGAGATAACCAACTTCAGAAACGTCTTTAGGGCTGTGAAATGTCCCCTCAGAGGCCGAGTCCTGAGGAGCGTGCTCAGCAGCTGTAATAGGCTATATCATCTCTGTAGCTGAGCCCTCTCCCAGCCCTGCCCCACGCCCCCTCCCACCCCAGGTTCTGCCCCACTGCCCGATAAGGGTGAAGCCCCAGCTCCATTCTGGGGCAGGCCTGGACACCAGATTCCCAGGGGCAGAGTTCCCAAGGCCACTGGGCCTGAAGAGGCACGTTCCTTTGCCCATCTTATCAGTGCTCTGCCTAAGGCTATGCCTGCTCCTCAACCCCTCCTGGGGCTCCCAAGGTCGCGGATGGGTTGAGGGTTTGGCTCCTGGTCTTCTGGCACAGCAGAGGCTGAGCAGCCCCAGGGCAACAGGAGGGACCAGACACATCAAGGCCATGCTTACAGCTGGCATTTCCCCTATGACTGAGAGAGGAGCCTGAACTACAGGACCCCACCCCAGACCCTCAAGCCCTAGCAGGTGAGAGAGGGGAAGGGGATGGGTCTGAGTCTGAGGGCCTCGTGGGCAGCAGCACTACCAGGCCCAGGAGAACTGAGCTGGGGTCTGGGGCATGCTGGGGGATGTCAGGGAGCGGCCACAGGTGCTGGTCTCAGGGATGGCAGCCCAGAACAGGTGTCAGCATAGGGCTCAGTGAAGTAAATAACCAGTGTTGGAGAATCAGGTACAGTGTGTTCTGGAAAGGTCAGTCCCTGCGTCTTGGCAATGGCTGGCCTTGGCCCAATACACACCGACCAGTTCTGGGGCTGTGCTGCCTCAGTTCTCCTTGGTTAGCATGGGACATCACCCTTCTACCTGTCCCCTTCCTCCAGGGAGGGGTGTCCCTAGGCCTCCTGGAGTTAGCAGGAGTTGGCTTTGAGGAATCAAGAGCTCTTAAGGAAGATAGGATGTCTGGTTACCATTCAGCTGAGGTACCCAGAACTGCTCTGGTGCCTCCCCTCCCTAAGCCGACTCTTGCTTCAATTCCTTGAAGCACCCCAGCATCCTTCCAATAAATCCTGCCCTTTGTGTCCTGCAACCAGAGGAACTGCAACTAGCTCACCCACTGAAGGAATCCTGCTTCTGCTAGCGCTGCTAAAAATGACAGAAGTCATGGAATGGGGTGTGGAACTCCAGGAGGCATTTTCATCCCACTTCCACAGAGTAACAGACATCAAAGAGACCTAGATTTCTGTGTACCTGGGACTGTCTACCACTGAAGACACCATGGGGATCCTGACTGCTTTACCAATCAACTTCCTACAAAAACCCACAAGTCCAGCATGTTCTGGAAGTTGGGGACTCTGCCATCATTCACTCAACAAATATCAGCTCCAACCCAGAGCCAGGTGTTGTATTAGGAGCTGTGGACACAGCCCTAAACCAAACAAACTTGCCCAGGGCCAGAATCAGGGCTGGGTTCCCCAAAAGCCCACCTAGGTAAGTGTATAGGTCACCAGTGAAGAAGCACCAAAAACAAAAGAATCAGGACAAAAATATCAAAAACAGTTTGACATTAAAAAAAAAAAAACAGTCCTTATAGAAAAAGTCAGAATTTTGTTGTTCTTCCTTACACTCCTTTCCTGATTGCACGTTGCTTTTGCTCTGAATCATATGCAGGGAGTGTCAGCATAATCTTTTTGATGCTTAGTATTTGTATGGGTCCAGATTCAGTCCTGGGCAAATGTCACCATCTCTGCCTCACAAAGACCCAACTGAAGGCTAACAGAAGGGGCCAACCTAAGGAGAGACCCCTCCTCATGCAGTCACAACACCTGGAGTTGAATACAACTCTGACCCAAGGTGACAAGAGTATATGAAAGTCCCTTGAATATTTGTTTTGTATGTTTACAAGGTTGGATAATTAATTCCATGAACTCATCATAGAAAAAGTGCTGTATACCTCATTGCTGAATATCACTACAGTTAGCTTCAAAGTACTCCACTGTGTGCTTATGTTGACACCTTACTGAGTTGTTTGTGCAGTACTGCCAACATAAGTGCATGGTGGCAAGTTAGTGAACTTAATTGTCAGATTTGGAGTACAATGACAGCTCTGATGACCATTCCAGAAAAAGATTTCCAAAATTGCTTTGAAGAGTGAATTAGGTGCTGGCATCAGTGCATAGCTTCCCAAGGGGAGTACTTCAAAGGCTACTGTAGTCCTATTCACCGAGGTATGTAGTACTTTTTCTAGGATGAGTTTGCAAAATTAATTTTCCAACCTCATATATAAAATGGTTGGTTTATGTCAACAAAGCAAAGAGACAACCAACTGAATGGGAGAAAATATTGGCAAACAATGTCTCTGATAAGGGGCTAATATCTAAAATATATAAAGAACTTGTACAACTCAACAACAAAAAACAATCCAATTAAAAAATGGGCAGAGGACATGAGCAGACACTTCACACAGGAAGACATACAAATGGCCAACAGATATATATGTAAAAATGCTCAACTTCACTATCTATCAGGATAATACAAATTAAAACCACAATGATATACCACCTCACACCTGTTAGAATGGCTGTTATCAACAAGATAAGGAACAACAAATGTTGGAGAGGGTGTGGAGAAAAAGGAACCATCATACACTGCTGGTAGAAATCCAAACTGGTACAACCACTATGGAGGTTCCTCAAAAAATTAAGAGTAGAGTCACCATGTGACCTGGCAATCCCAATTCTGGATATCTACCCAAAAAATTTGAAAACCTTAGTCCACAAAGATAAATGTAACCCTATGTTCATCACAGCACTATTCACAGTGACCAAGTCATGGAAACAACCAAAGTGTCCTTTGATAGATAACTGGCAAAAGAAGCAGTGGTACATATACACAATGGAATATTACTCAGCCATAAGAAAAGATGATATAGGGCCATTTATGACAACATGGATGGACCTTGAGACCATCCTGCTAAGTGAAATAAGCTGGACATAAAACCAAGAACCCTATTATTTCACGTGCATGTGGAACACAAAGCTGAAAGCAACGAAGAAACAAAAACTCATGGACACAGTCAATAGTGGTATCTGAAGGTATGTGGAGAAGGGAGTGGGAGAGAAGGGACAGAGTCTCAAGTATATGGTGATGGAAAGAGAACTGATTCTGGGTGATGAACACACACCACAACACATATGTGATGTATTGTAGAATTATACACCTGGAACCTATGTAGTTTTTACGAACCAATGTCACCCCAATAAATTTAACAATAAAAAACATGTAACAAAAAAACTGTTGGTTTATATCAAAATACTGTGTAAAAAAATTTTATCATGTGCTCTACACATTTTGACATCTAAAATTTTCCATTAAAATGTCGGCTGGAAGTAATGTGGTTTCTGACAAATATTAACATTCACAAACAAAATTGTTACATCACGATTTTACATGAAACCAGTGAAACCTAAATACCTTAGTGATTTGAGAGCCACCATCATCTGTTTTAAAAAATCATAACTGAGCTTGGAGGTTGTACATTTTTCCCTTATCCCCTGAGTTTCTCAATTCTTTTCTATTCTTCTAAGAGAATTTTACTCATTAATATATATTTTGCACTTGAAATGATTTTGTTGATTATCCTATTCCTCTGCAACAAAAATATGTATATTTTTTGCTATCTAAATGCTTTTAAATATTCCTGTGATCCTAAAGCTCTAAATGTTGTTTAAAAATTTAGTCTTTCTTGTGTTAAGGCATTTAGTATTAGAATCAAAACATTGTAAATATATTACAAGTTTTAAAGGTAATTATTAAACATAAAAATTTATTAGAGATAAATAAGTCTTTTTAAAAATTTAATGGATAAATATTGCCTATTGCTAGAATTAGACATGATTCAGTACCAATTCTCTTCATACTTTTTGCTTATTTAAATGCTAGCACACAGAAAACTCATTTACATAAATAAGTCAGTGAGAAAGGACATTTTGATTTAGAAATGTTACTCAAGTCTTTGAATTCCTTTGGAGATATATGGGGGGGTGTTACACAGTGATTTATATTCAAAATTATTTTTTCATGATTTATCAGCTCACAGCTCCATTGTATTCTCTTTCAATTTTATTGGAATCCATTTAAGTTGCAAAATGATTTGATACCTATTCATTTGCTAGAGCAATTTTTTTCTTCATCATTGACAGCAGTGTTTGGAACTGTCTCTCTGGTGCCCTAAAGATTTTACACCACAGGATGGTACATCCAGGTAAGATTCAGGATGGGTAAAAGATAGACTTTTCTATTGTAAAGTGCAAAAAGGTCTGTTGTAAAGAGACACATGGAACAAAAGAACTGACTTGATTCCTCCACCACAAGTTTTTTTCTCTGGTAGATCAATTTTAGGAAATATGAAATTTGAGGTTATAGAAATTGATCCCTTTAAAACTTTAAGTGCTTTATTTACCCCACAGAAAGTCTTCCTGTACCCACAGGGTAATATACGTTCCACTTTTAAGGTTGCTGGTTTATATGTATTATTATAAAAGTAATATACTCGTCTCAATATTTGTGGTTTTGGAAAAAGTATACAAGAGGGTATAATAGGAAGTTAAAGATCCTCTCTCTCCTGCCAATCACACCCAGTTCTATTCCCCCTAAATAACCACTTGTTAACAGTCTCTCATATGTCCTTTAAGAAATTTTCTATGGAAATACAAGCATGTTTTTTACATCTATCCTTTTTATGAAATAGAAATAAGACTGTAATATACACATTGATCTATAATTTAGAACTTGCATATTGTACATTGGGCAGTTCTTTCCAAGTTGGCCTGCGTATCAAGTGCAATGCCAATAGAAATTTGAGTGATTTTTGGAGGGAGACTTTTACAATTTAATACGGAAGAATAAAAGGCATTTCCTCTCTTCCTGTCTCTCCTTCTTCCTCCCAGAAACGAGGATTTAATGGCTGTAGCTGAGTAGCCATCTTGCAACCTAAAAACTGATTACTTCTGGACTTATTCTTACATGAGAAAAAAAAATGTAGTATTTTCCAATTCCAAGAGGAACATCTCATCATGTTTCAACATCTCCAAAATCCTTGACAGTTTAATGATTGGCAACACTTTTTTCTTTCTTGGTGGTACATAAAATAATGGTGCGTCTTAAGTTGATAGTGTCTTAGTATCAATATAATACTCAAAACATCATCCAATTTGAGCCTTTTTTTATCTGGATCCCAGTTGTGTGTGGCTGAATACAATTCCTAAATGACAGCAGGTTTTCTATTTTACTTCTAGTGAAGTCTGAAGTCCTTACCCTGGTCTTTAAAGCCCTACAGAATCTGGCCTTGGCCTCTTAGACCTCACTTCTCATTAATAGCCTTGCCTCAAGCAAACTAGATTTACTGCTGTTTCTTGAATAAGCTAAGCTGGCTTCTGCTTCCAAGGCTATGCCCTTATTGTTTCCTCTACTTGGAAAGCTCTTTCCCTAGAAATCCTCATGGCTTTCTCTGTCACTTTTTCAGATTGCTGCTTAAATGTCACCTAATCTCAGAGATTTTCCTTGACTTCTACATAAAATAACACTCCATTCCTGCTTTATTTTTCTTCAAATGCTATCACCACATGATATATTAAATGTTACACACACACACACACACACACACACACACACACACAATTACTATAATATAAATTTCATGAGAGTTAAGATGTTCACTATTCCCAATGCTTCTTTGGCACTTAATACATATTTAAATATTTGTGAAATTAACAAATGCATGCTTTTCATTATGAGTGAAGTCGACCATATTTCCGTATGTTTACTGGACATTTTGTATTGCTTTTTTGTGAACTGCCTATTCATATTCTTTGTCTATTTTTTTGGCTTCTTATTAACATAATAAGTAACACTTATGTGGTACTTGAAGTGTGCCAAGAGTTGTTTTATTAAATAGGCTTAACCTTCACTAAAATTTATGGAAGTAGGTGCTGTTTTAATCCGCATTTTACAGGTGAGGAAATGGAGGCACAGAGAAATTGAGTGACACCCAAGGTTACAGAGCTAGTGATAGATCTGGGATTTAAACTCAGCATTCAGAATCTAGAGTTTGAACTCCTAACTACTAAACTATTAGCCCTTTGTCTTTTATATTCTAGTATATGTGGGCTTTCCAGAAAGTATCCAGCCATAAAATATGAGGCATTTATGGCTGAATTTCTTTCCAAACAGCATGTATATTTCCATTTATCATTTGACTATCATATTTTATTTCATGTTTTTTACCATATAATGATTATAATTATGTAATAAAGATTTGCAAGCATTTCTTTTTTTTTAAGCTTACAGATTACATTTTTATTTTATGTATTTTTTTTAATTCATTTTTATTGTTAGACTTATCTGTTAGCAAGGATTACATAGGTTTCAGGCATACAATTCTACAGTGCATTGTCAACTTGATGTATAATAAGTTCACCACCTAATGTGACTTCTCTTTCCATCACCTTATATTTAGCTTCCCCCCCTCCTCTCCCACCCCCACCCCTTTCTCCCCTCCCTAACCCACTCATCCCCAAATAAACATTAAACTATTGATTGTGTCCATGGGTTATTTGTTGCAAACATTTCTTTATGGATCCTGGATATTAGTATTGGGTTTGTTTATTTGTTTGTTTGTTTTCTGATTATAAAAATGTAGAGCAAGTGCAAAGGTTCTGAGACAAAAAGAAAAAAGAGTTTGATGGTTTTAAAAAATGAAAGTAAGGCCAGAGCACTTGAATTTGGTTACCAGGATGAAGATGGGATAGATATGCAGGCAGGGACCACTATTTTGGAATTGAATATTATCCCAATTGTGATGGTGATCATTTAGGGGAGTTAGCAAGAGGATACCATGATACTATTTCTGATTTACATACAATAATTATAATCTTTTTTAAAATAGCAATATAGTAACTAACATTTATTGATTATGATATGCCAGTCACTATTTGATAAATACTTTACAAAGTTATTCAAACCTCCTGAGAAGGGAGGTACTAATATTATCCTCATTATACAAATGAGGAAACTGAGGCACAAAAACACTAAATACGATGTTGGCTAATGCTTACTCTCTGCTTCTATACCTGGCCCCATTCAGAAAATATCTGCTATCAACAATGAGGTATCTGACACCTATTTTATCCAGGCCCCTGATGTCCATCTAGTGCTCTGCGAGTCTTCACTGGACTGAAGAAAGGGAAAATGGCAAATCTCTTCACCACCAGGACCCTTAGGTCTGGAAGCTGGTCAGTTGGGCTCTTCCCACCCTACTTGGACCATGCCAAATTGCCCTAAACTCAGGAACAGCCAGTCCACTGGCTTATTCATGATGACCAATGTAGCCAGCTTAGCAGCTTCTGTTTATCACTGCAGCATGACCAGACCTTGCACCCTGCACTCCTATAGCATACCAACAACTGGGAAACTGAGGACTGGGCTCACTGGGATCCAACACAGGCTTCCAGGAAATGCCAGCCCTCCAGAGAGAAGCAGCAGGCCAAGTAGTGTGAAAGGGGCAGAAAATGGAGGCTCTCAAGGCACCCATGTGATTCCAATGGCCTGGGCCCTTCTCCAGCTGAAAGAAAGGAAAGGCTCACAGAGAAAGCAAAGACATGCTTGTGAGGGATAACAACACAGAAGTATGTTACTGCATCATATCCTAACCAGCCATTTCTCCAGATGTCACCAAAATCACTTTTAGTAGTCTGTTTCTTAGTTTCCCTCAGTCGTCAGCACCTCTGCCTGTACCCCTTCAGTCTGCTCCCCCATTTCACTTACATTTGTGTTTCATAATGTGAGTTCTGATCAGCTTCCTGCATGCTGGTACAGCATGTGGCTAGCCACCTATCTTACCTCAGCCCTGGAATCTTCAAATCTGTGCCTAGTGCTGGAGGTTGGCCTTCTGGAATATAGCATGGCCCCAGGACTGAGTTTAGAGGCACAATGAAGAACACATTCTCCAGTTTTATTCATCAAAGTGTGGAATCTGACTTCTTGTATTTATCCTAAGTGTCTCTTTCAATTTTGAATGGTGGGAAGGGTACATCTTGTTATATTGTACCAAAACTGGTATTTAAAATTACTCATCACATTTTTTATTCTTTTTCAAAATCGTGCTTCCTTTTTACTTGTTTAAAAATTTTTACCTATTTATTTTATTGATATATATTTGACATATAACATTGTGTAAGTTTAAGATGTATAACATGTTTGATACATATATATGTTGTTAATATGATTGCCTTTGTAGCAGTAATTAGCATCTCTATCATATCACATAATTATCATTTCTTTTTGTAGCTGGAAAATCTAGTCTCTTAGTTTGATAATTATGATACAATATTTTTTCTGTATTCACTGTAGTATGCATTCAATCTCTAGGGCTTATTTGCTACTAGTTGCAAGTAAATCTTATTCCTTTTAAAACCACAATAAGCCATACAGAAGAAAATTATGTAGCCTCAATAGAGGGAAATTTAGCAATGTCTAGAAAAATTATATGTGAATTCACTATTTGATTCAGTAATCTCACTTCTAGGAATCCAACCCAAAGATACACCAGCAAAAGTACAAAATGACATATGTGCAAGGGCATTCATTGCAACACAATGTGTATTAACAAAAAAGTGGGGAAAAAAACAACAAATGTCTACCACCAAGGGACCAGTTGAATAAATTATGGTGGAGCCATAAAATGGAAAGCTGGAAAAAAAATTTTTAAATAAAGTAAAATACTATGGAATGAGATAGATTCTTATATAATGATTAAAAGTAATATCTGGGATATATTGTTAAATGGAAAAAGGAAAATACAGAACATTGTATACAGTATGCTACCTTTTGTGTAGGAAAATTGGGGAAATATACAGTATTTGCAGAAATATTATGAACTTATGATTTATTTATTTTTCCTTTTCTAAAAATGAAATATTTCCTAACTTTTTCCCCTGAAAATACATAGCAGCAATGGTAATCTAATATCAATGAGTATACCATATTTTGCTGTGTATAATATGCACTTTTTTGCCAAAATTTCTAAGGGAAAAATAAGAATGCACATTACACGTGGGTAGTACTAATTCTGTATCTATATAAATGTTTTGATCCTTTTACTTATGCTTATGAGTTAAAAAGTGTAACACTAGAAATCAATAATGATACCCATATGCAAAATAATACCCTGGAATAGGATAACCTTTTTTTATTGTTAAATTTATTGGGGTGACATAGGTTAGTAAAAATTACATCAGTTCCAGGTGTACAGTTCTACAATACATCATCTATGTGTTGCATTATGTGTTCACCACCGAGTCAGTTCTCCTTCCATCACCATATATTTGACTCCCCCTCCCTCCTCAGCCATCCCCTTCCCCCTTACCCTTAGGTAACCACTAAACTATTGACTGTATCCATGAGTTTTTGTTTCTTTGCTGCTTTCAGTTTTATATTCCATATATGAATGAAGTCATAGTTTGTAATTATTTGTTATGTAAAATTTCTTGTACCATAATATGTTAAAAATAAATGCTAAAATTTCTTTATAATACAAAAAACAATTACCTAAATATAAACAAATAAAAATTTGAATTTAAAAATTAAAATGAAAGATTTTTTTCCTGGAAAGTTTGGGCCAAAAACGTGGGTGCGCATTTTACATGGGAATCCTTTATACACAGCAAAATACAGTATCTAATGTCCACACTGAGGTCTCTAAAATAATTTCCTATCAAAAGGAGCCAAGTTGCCTTGAAGAAATAATTGTTCACAGTTCTGTAACAGGAAATGTACAAAATGAGCCTGGGACATTTTGTTTTGCCTAAAAGCAAGGGAGATATCAAAGACTAATGTAATCATGTTAAAAGAACACAGGATTCAAGATGAAGGGGGGGTGCTCACTTGTTTATATTGGGACAAATAGAGCATCAAAAATCTGCAATTAATCAAGCATCAAATGTATATAATACATGAGTTCATAATGACATTAAAAAATATTGGTCCCCTCTGAGTGATGCTAAAGCACCAAATTATTATTGCAAAGATTAATAAAAGGAAAAATCAAGAACTTAAGTAACCTTTTCTATATGAACTATATTTCAAGGTAAACAAATACTTAATGATATTTTTCTTTGTGCAACAATTACAGAGAGCAAATGCAAAAAGAATGGTAAATTAGTATATCACCATTTACAGTCCCTAATGAAATAATAAATCTAAGCCATATTTTCTCAATCCGAGCACTATTGACATTTGGGGTCAGATGATTATTTATTTGGGAATTGTCCTTTGCATTGTAGGATTTTTAGCAGCATCTCTGGCCCTTACTCACTAGATGCCATTAGCATACTCCTTCCCCAGTGTGACTATCAAAAATATTTTCAGACATTGTCATATGTTCCCTAGGGAACAAAATCATCTCTGGTTGAAACCACTAATCTATAGCAATGATCATGAATGGATAAAAAAAGATTAGGCAAAATGATGATAGGGAACTTTACAATTGAGGGATCAGGTTGACACCACCTGAAACTACTGATCAATTTTAGCATCACTAATAATTGAACAGCTACATATGTGCCTCCTGATATGATGCAGTAGTAAGCATACAGCATCACCTATGATATATTAATGCCAAAAATAAAAATTGAACCTAAGTGTAATCAAGCTATAGCTCTCTCGGTTTATAGTGAATATAGGAGATAGAAGAACAAGTTCAATGTCACCACTAAGAAACAATCAGCCAAATCCATAATGTGGAATATTTTATAGGAAAATTTATCTGTTTTCTTCAATGATAAATGACATTTAAAAGAGGATGAGGAGATCCACAATGTCTGACCTTGAAGTATTCTAGAAAAATACCTTGTCAGAAAAAAAAGTCAACAAAAAGAAAAAACTAAAAAAAGGATGAGGAAAAGGAAGATGAAAAACTTATAAATTTTTTCTAGCTTTATTGGGGTATAATTGACAAATTAAAATTATATATATTTAAGGTGTACAGTGTGATGCTTTGATATAAGTATAGATTTTTAAAAGAGATTAACAACCAAATGCAGTATTCCATTTGGCTTGGATCCTACGGGTACTTTTTAAAAATCAATTTTAAAAACACTTCTTGAAACAATCATGGAAATTTGAATATGAATTAGTATTTAATTACATTAAGAGATTATTAATCAGAAAATTGTAATAATGGCATTGTGGTTATAAAAATTATTTTTCTGTTACAGATGTGCAGTCATATTGAGTGAGATTATATTATGCATAGGATTTGAGTTAAGAGACTCCAACAAACCTTCAAGAGGGGAGAATAAATGATACAAGATTGGCAAAATGTTGAAAATTGTTGACGCTGAGTAAAGGAAATTTTTTTCTGCTAATCTTTCTACTTTTATGTATGTTTAAAAGTTTTTTCATGGTAAAGTGAAATTTTAAATCAAAGCAATTGATACTTCTATTTCTAGAAAGATGTACTAGGTGTGTTTCTCTCTTCCTCCAGCTAAGTACAGTTTAAAAACCTGGACAATTTATATACAACAAACATAAGAAGACTCTGAAAAGTAGACAGAAGAAAGCAGACTGGCTGTAAACCTCAGAAACCAAGTAATGTCACAGCAGTGAGGTCCCTATGTTTTTGTTTTACCTCATATATCCTATACTGGGTGCTAGTGAAGCTGAAAACCTGGAAACATCAATAGGGATAGCCCCCAGCACTGCCCCCTCCAAAAAAGCCCTCGAGAAAAGTCTGCTCTCTCTAGGCAAAGTACCAGGAAAGTAGCAAGCTTGCAAGACAGAAAAGTTTTAGATAATAACCACTCTACTCCAACCAAACACCACAGAAAAAAATTGCAGCACCAGCTATGCCAAGAAAGGCCAAGAGGGGAACATAAACTTCCTCCCTGAGCAGACTGTAAGGAGCCACACCACCTGTCAGGATGGTGTCAGAAAAGGGAAAGCTGGGAACCAGAACTTTCATTCTTACTGGGCAGTAACAAGCCTCCTGTTACACAGTGTCAATAGAGACTATATAATAGAAACAAATAAAAAAATTGTAGAAGCAAATAGAAAATCTCATCAAAGAAATAGTAGACATAAAAAAAACTAAATGGAATTTTAAAACTAAAAATTGCAATAACTGAAATTTTTAAAATTAATAGATAGGCTCTATAGTAGAATGGAAGAGACAGAGGAAAGAATCCTTGAAATTTGAGACAGAACAATAGAAATTATCCAGTGTGAACAACAGAAAGAAACTAGACTGGGATGGGGAAGTATTTTAGAGAATTCAACACCCATTCACAATAAAAATTCTTAGAAAATTAGGAATAGAGGAACCTCTTAAACTTTGTAAAGAACATCTACCAAATAAATAAACAAATAAACCAATGAAAGCTATACATAACATACTTAATGGTGAAAGACTTAATGTTTTCCCCCTAAGATTGAGAAGAAGGCAAGGATGTTCATTCTCACCACCGCTATTTAAGATAGTACTGGAAGTTCTAGGCAGTGCAACAAGGCATGAGACAAAAATAAAAGGAACAGAAATCAGAAAAATAAATAAAACTGTCTCTATTTTCAGATGACATGAATATCTAGATAGAAAATCCCAAGCAATCTACACACACACATAAAAAAAGTCCCTAGGCTAGAACTAATAAATGAGGTCAGCAATTTTGAAGGATACAAGAATAATACAAAAATGTCAATCACATACATGTATATACCACCAAATATATGGAACCAAAATTAAAAACACAATATCACTTCCAATTGCTCTAAAAAATAAAATGCTGAGGCGTATATCTAAAAACACATACAGGATATGCATATTGAAAATTTCAAAGTTCTGATAAAAGAAACCAAAGAATATCTGAATATATGGAGAGACATTCTGCATTCATGGGTTAGAAAACTCAATATATAATGATGTCAATTTTCCCCAAATTTATATACAGCTTTAATGCTATTCAGATCCCAGAAATATTTTTTTTACAGATGTAGGCAAGGGTATCCTAAAAGTTAAAGAAAAAGGCAAAGGAACTAGAATAGTGAAAAAAAATATTGAAATAGAGAAATAAAGTTGGCGGAATCACACTGCTCAACTTTAAGATTTCCTATATAGATATAGTAATAAAAAATGTATGGAAATCGCTTTGGTACCACACATAGAGTAGAGGCTGGTAAATGTTAAAGAGCTTGACAAAGAAGACCTAAGTTACCTTGAATAGACTATTAGCAGAAATCTGCATATGGAGGATACTGCTAGTGAGAGTCCAAAAGGAATTGAAGAAATTGTTATTGGAAAGTGGAAGAAGAGGAAATCTTATGTAGTAATTCTTTTCTGATTGATTTAGTAATATAGAGCTATTTTGCTTTCCTGTTATCAACCTTACACAGTTATGATATATTAAATTTGGTATAGTTCTGTTAAGCTATTATTTTGCTTAGGATTTTTGCATCAATATGAGGAAAACTAACCTGTCATTATCATTTTTTATAATATCTTGGTTGAATTTTGTTTGCCAAGATTCTTATGAATTGTTTTTACACCCTTCTCAAAGATCAGTTGGCCATTCTTGTATGGCCATTTCACTGATCATTGATTCTTTATTATAGATCTCTATTTTTTTCCATTGACATGTCTATCTCTCTGCAAATATCACACATTGTTTTTTAGATTGTGTCAACAAATAACCCATGGACACAATCTAAAAAACAATGTGTGATATTTGCAGAGAGATAGACATGTCAATGGAAAAAAATAGAGATCTATAATAAAGAATCAATGATCAGTGAAATGGCCATACAAGAATGGCCAACTGATCTTTGAGAAGGGTGTAAAAACAATTCAATGAAGGAAGGATAGTCTTTTCAAGAAATGGTGCTGGAGGGAGTTCCCTGGCGGTGTAGTAGCTTAAGGCTTCAGCGCTGGTGCTGTCAACGCTGCGGCCTGGGTTTGGTTCCCAGCCACTACCTGGACCTAGACCTCAAATCTTATTTAAAAAATCAATTTAAAATGAAACAGATATAAATGTAAAACTATAAAACTCTTAGAAAAATGACATAGGAGAAAATCTTCAGGCTCTAGGGCTCGATAAAGAATTTTTAGTCATAACACCAAAACCATGATCCATAAAATAAAAAAATTGATAACTGTAGTTCATCAAAATAAAAAACTTTTATGTAAAACTCTTATTAAGCAATGAAAAGGTAAGTTACAGACTGGGAAAAATATTTCCAAACCACATATCTAACAGGAGGCTCATAACTGGAATGTGTAAAGAAGTATAAAACTCAACAGTAAAAACAAATCCAGTTAGAGAATGGACAAAACACTTGAAGAGATATCTCATTGAAGAGGACAAATAGATTACAAATAAGTACATGAAAAGATGTTCAATATCATTAGCCATTAAAGAAATGCAAATAAAGACCAGATGAGATGTCACCACACACCTATAGAAACAGCTAAAATAACAAATAATGACAATACAAATGTTGGTAAAGATGCAGAGAAACTAGATCTCTCTTTCATTGCTGGTGGGAATGTACAGACACTCTAGAAAATAATTTAGTAGTTTCTTAAACAACTAAACTACCACTAAACTAATTCCTAGGCATTTATCCCAGAGAAATGAAAATTTATGTCCACATAAAAAAGTGTATTTGAATGTTCAGAGCAGCTATATTTTTAATAGCTAGATTTGAAAACAACTAAAATGTATTTTAATAGGTGAATGGTTTAAACAAATTGTGGTATATCCATAAATGGACTGTTATTAAGCAATAAAAAGGGCAAAGTATACATACAATAATATAAATGGATCTCAAAGACATTATGCTCAGTGAAAAGAAGTCAATCTCAAAAGATCGCAAACTGAATTATTCCATTTATATAACATTCTTGAAGTGACAAAATTAAAAGATGAAGAACAGATTAGTGGTCACCAGAGATTTGGAACGGGTCGTAAGGGAGTGGGTGTGACTATAAAGGATAGCAGGAAGATCATCACAGAGACCGAATGGTTCTGCATGTTGATTGTGGTGATGGTTTACACCAATCTATATGAGATGAAATTACATAGAACTATAGACACACATTGTCCTGATATTTTTATCACACAACATGTAAGTATTCAGGTAAACTGGGTGACAGTAACACACAACAAAATAAATATAATCTCTTGAAAAAGAAATTTCAAATAAAAACAAGAAAAAATTGAATTCTTGGCAATAATTTTCTACCATATTGTTTTCAACTAAAGATGCCCCCCCCCCCCGGGAGTTCCCTGATGGTGTAGTGGCTTAAGGCTTCAGCATTGGCGCTGTCAGTGCTGCGGCCTGGGTTCGATTCCCAGTCAGGGAGCTACCCACATAACAAAAAGCAAAAAAAATAAAGATGCCCCCCTTTTTTTGCCTGAATGCAGAAGTTCCAAAGTGTCTCCAGAAGCTCTAATAAGACTAATTTTATAGGGTTCTTTCCTCCTCCTCTGGGAAACATTGGTGGAATACAGGAAGTCCAGGCCTTCGTACAGGACCACAGCTGTAGGAGAAGTCTCAAGGACCTTATGGGCTCTCACTAGACATGTCTCCACAATAAGGAAATATAGCAGATTGACTTGGCTCTCTTCTGTTCTTCTCTAGACCATAGACCTTCAGCTAAATCAGAGTTAAACACCCTCCGATCCAGCCTAACCAATGACTGGTGAATACTAGGTCTTTCCATATGAACATTCTCCCTCATTCTCAAAAAGTGATTTGTATAAATTAAATATAACCCCCATGTCTGCTATTCTGGCTACCACTTTGCTATTTCTTGGTCACCATGTGTTGTCCTGCTGGAAAAATGAGCCTGATTGGCCAGTGTTCTTCTTGGCCACCATGAGCAATCCTGCTAGGAGGGATGAAATTGGGAACTACTTCCATGAAGTCACACTGTACGTGAGCTCAAGCAAGGATTTAACCTGAATCTCACAACCTGGGTTAGAACCATTAGAAGATTCAGGTGCTTCGCTTTCTGTCTAACATCATATAGGCCTCTGTGACTTTTATCTAAAACACAGACAAACAAGAATTTCATTTCCCCAGTTATAATTTCATCCTTTTTAAAAATTATTATTATTTTTGAGTGGAAATTACAGTGACAACATATCAGAATTAGGGAAGACTTGAGTCAGAAAATATATCGGGAAGACCTCCCATAGAATTGAAAAGACTTCTAACATCTTCATATTGCCAGTACACATTTAGGGAGCCCTAAGCATGCCAGAAAAATCAAATGCCAAAAAATGTGACATGGAGGGAATCCATCATCCCAGGGGAATTTCAGAGACTTTTCTACTAAGAGTAGAGTGATAGACTGGGATGTGGTTTCTTAAGAGAAATTTATTCCCAGGATGAGCTCACTTTACTTGAGAATGAGGTTAGGAAAGATTGAGAAGGGATGGGCAGAAGATTCTGGAACGACATTCTCTTGGGTAAAGACCATGTTATCCCTAATGTAGTGGCAGGAAACCAGGAAGGTTAAAAACAGAGAGAAGGGGATAACATTACCAGAATTTGTGACAGAGAATTCCCTTTCCATGAGATGAAAACAGGGAGCAGGAAAAAAACTGAAAAAAAGTGTAGTACAGTACTGACCTATTCTTTTGTGGACAGATGAAAGTGGCAGGCCAATCTGTTTCAGTTCTAAAGGTCAAAGGGCAACAGCTCTAAGAAATGGAAAATTGTGAAAAGATGGAAAGATAGTCTCAGTTATTCACTAGGGACTCCTCCCTAAGAAGCAAATGGAAAGACTGTCTGAAAGTGATGAGGTATTTGGGGAGTGTCAAGTCAAGGGACAAACCCCTGTCTTTATGGTGCACCCACAACCAGTTGAGATGCATTAAGAGGGCAAGTCTGCACATGAGGCTGTCAAGATGTCTCAAACAAGGAAGATGACTTGCAAGGCAGACAATAAACTTGGAGGAGGGAATTAAGACAGAGCAGCCTGGGGCAACCCAAAAAACCTACTCTGCTCAGCCATCCACCCACCCTGAAGTGAGATGAACCACTATCACCAAAAATCTTGAAGTCCAATGAGTCCAAGAATGTTTTCAAGGCCAGGGAAAATGTCATAAAAACTGAAAAGTTTTCCAAGTAGCTGATAGACATGAGCTAATGCATGGGGCAACAAAACACTGGAGACAAGAGGAAGTTGTAGGGGCCTTTGCTTGGACAGTTGATATGGGGATTTATAGAAGGAGATCAAAGAACATATAGAGGGCATTTAGAGATTGAGTCAATTAGAAGGCATTGGAAAATTGATGAGAGAAAGAGAGAGGGGGTGGTTGGGAGGTAGAGAGAGAGAGGGAGAGAGATCCTCTTAAAAATCATAAGGAAGATTTTTTGCTGGTCATCACAAAGGCTAGATGCTGAACAGCCACTCCATTCATTTAGTATGGAACCCCTGGGCTTCCCAGTCTCAGGAATGGCAATGGACACACAACAATAACAACAACAACAACAACAACAACAACCACCTTGGAAATTCAGCAGTTGTCTCTAATAATGTGAAATATGGAAATATTATATGACTTTCCAATTACTACAACTAAAAGAACTAGAAAGTCAAAACAAAATGGTTGACACTGATTACTTTCCAGAAGCCATCTAGAAAATAAACTTTTGGTGGTGAATTAAAAGCATGGGGATGGTCAATCCCTGAAACAAGCCAATAGTATTTACCTTTTCAGAGAGGAATGGGCAGAGACTGTGGAAACATAAAGGAGTGTTAAGTTTCTTATAAAGTCAAATGTACATTTAACCATATGACTCTGTAATTCCACTTCTAAGTATTTACTTTGGAGAAATTAAAATTTTTGTTCATACAAAAACCTATACATGAATGTTTGTAGAAGCCCAAAACTGAAAATAACCCAAGTATGTCATATATGCAGACTTTAGTGTGTCCATACAAGAGGATAACCATTGTCAGCAATAAAAGAGAGTGAATTATTGGCATATACAATAACATGGATGAATCTCAAATGCACTATGCTGAGCAAAAGAAACCAGAATTAGAAGGCTACATACTGTATAGTTCTATTTATATGCTGGGAAATACAAAACTATGGGAATAGAAAACAGATTAGTGGTTGCCAGAAGCTGGGGGCAAGGGGAGGGTTTGACTGTCAATGGTCACAAGGGAACTTTTTGTAATATGGAAATTTTTTATATCTTGATTGTGGTGGTGGTTACATAACTATATATGTTTATCAAAACTCATGTAACCATACTTCTTAAAAGGGTGAAGCTTACTGTATATAAATTATATTTTAATAAACCTAACTTTAACTTTTTAATCTAATTATCCAAAGGGGCTACATTGAAGAAAATAGTTCAATCTGGTTGGTTCCTGATTGGACCTGGTTTCAGATTAAGAACAGGACCCCAAACCAGAAAACGTGCATGAACTCACATGTCTCCAGGAAGAGACCAGTGTCTACTCTTTAGGGAGAATGGGTGTGTTCTGAGGCACAAGGATGAGCAATAAACTTTGCCTGCATGGTATTTCACTTTGCATATGGGACTCTGCATCCAGAGAGAAATGAAAGAAGTTGTTTTGGTTCCAAGCCAAAAATATTCAGAAAATCTCACCATTCTGCCCTCACAAACTTTAAAGTGAGAAAGCAGGAATAATGGGTTCCCAGCACATAATTACTTCCCAAAGCCATACTGGGCTTGTTTGGAAGAATATGGAAGGGAATAGATACCTGGACTTTTCCACTGAATTCTTGGTTAAAAAAAAACTAATTTATTAAAAACTTCTCAACTGTAGGCATTGTTTATGGTATGAGAAATTTTGCAAGAATACCTAAAATCCCACAAGCAGCACCAAAGTTTGAATTGGCTTAAAGTGAGCATGTCTTTGGAATTGCAGGGACTTCTTTGTTTTTTATGTAACCTAACAGAGTCATCAATTTTTGAAATATGAATGGAGAAAGAAACAGCTGCTAAAATGCATATAATTTTGATGAAGGAGTCAGCTGGATGGTGTGGTCTATCAAAACAGTCACACATTCCTACTTGAGCTCAGGTTGGTATAAAGACTATAGTTACCTAAAATTCCAACAGAAAAATACCCAATGCTGTTGATGTCTTAGAAGAAATGAGGACAATAGTAAAAAAATTGTTGGCTTGGAAGTAGAGCTATTGCCAAGGTTCATCCATAAACCTTCCTGCCTGCTTTGGAAACCAAATGGAACTTGGTGAACAACTATGCTCTATTGTGGAGGTTTCAATTTGTCTATAGGTACTATAGTGGCCTATGACTATTAATTTAGTAGAGAAATTTTTGGAGAAGCCTCCAACTTCTCCATGGGAAGGAGCTATATCAATATCAATTGATGTCTATGTATCTCTAACTTATATATCATTATCCTCTAAGTAAATAATCTTAGGAGAGAACTACCAACTGCAGAAGAAAGCAAATAATACTTTGAGGATGACTCATTTACAAAAGAAAAAAACTGGACTGGGAGTCTAGGGACCTTGGATCTAAATAAACTACCTTGGAACATGGAATTGGGTCTAGGAGGTTGAAATTGTGGCCTTTGAGCTTCCAAAAGAGCAATCCATGTTGCAGATATCCAGACACCATGGTAAAAAGTCAGCCGATTTATCTCTGCCAGTAGGTTGTTGTACTAGTGGGGCACCACTTCTGCTATTCTTCCTGTTAGACAATAAGACAGACTGGCATATAGGTAAGGGCACAGTCTCTGGAGCCATTATTGCCAGTGTTCAAATTATATCTCTACCATTTCATAGCTATAAGAATTTTGACAGATTATTTAACATCTCCGTGTTTTAATATCTTCATCTGTAAAGATGGATGTAGTAATAATAATGACTCCATTTTAGCATTGTTGTGAGTGATGACTTCACAAATGTAAAAGCACTAATAACAAACAACAGCTCTTATAAGCATTATCTATTATTATTACCATTTTCATTTCTAGGAGTCCAAAGTATAAGAGTAGAGAAAAAAGAATTGGGAACATTTGATGCCTTCGCCCAAGTGTGTAACATGACTCTTAACTATTAAAACTTCTGAACCAGAGACCTGAGCTAGATCTTCTCTGCATTTTTGTTTCTGACCAATACAACTTGGAGGAGGGCCAGGAACACCAAAGTACTACACACACCCCTCTCTGATAGGTAGGTCCTAAGTTTCCCTTTTATATTTCTGTATACTCTTGCCATAACTAACCAAAAGCAGTATAGGGATCTGTATTAGTCTCCTGAGATTGCCATAATAAATTACCACAAACTGGTGGTTTTAAACAACAGAGATTTAGTCTCACTTAGATCTGGAGGCTAGATGTTTAAAACCAAGGTGTCAGCAGTGTCATGCTCTCTGAGGGCTCTAGGGAAGAATCTGTTCCATGCCTTTCTCTTAGCTTCTGGTGCTGCTATCAATCCTTTGCATTCCTGGGCTTATAGACACGTCATTCCAATCTCTGCCTCTGTTGTCATGTAGCATTCTCCCGATGCAATTATGTCTTTGTCTATTCTCCTCTTCTTATAAGGAAAGCAGTCATATTGGATTAGGGCTCACCCTAATGACCTCATCTTAACTTGATTACATCTGCAAATATCCTATTTCTAAATAAGGTCACATTTACAGGTACTGGGGAATAAGACTTCAACCTATCATTTTTGGGACATAATTAAACCCATGACAGGGTCTAGGGCAATAAACATTTTAGTATACCTGAAACCATGATGCTGTCACACACATTGGATGGTGGAAAGAAGTAAATGATGAAAGGGAGGACTGGTTTTCTATTGGCCTAGAATGCCCTCCACGATGGTCCCAAACTAGCTATTCTAAGAATTTTTTTTTTCAGGAGACTTCTGGTTGGGGACATAACTTTAGGTAAACTTTGCAAAACACTGCTCAAGGTTGACTGTTCTCAGTGGTAGTTCAAAGCTACTCTTCTTGAATTGAGGTCATTCCAACTATAAAAGAGGATAATCCACCACTGGAAACCATCCAATTAAAGTATTTTGCTGCTAAGGCAAAGGGAATACTTCCAACTAAGAAATGATGTGGAAAATAGCAAATCTCACAGATAGGAATGGGCAGTTACACGTATCTAACACCCTGTGGACATTATAGAGATAATGAATCAGGTCTAAAGTTTGAGCTGTCTAAGGGTCACAATGTCATAGGATCTAATAGGGCTAAAGCCCCTCCCTTTTGGTTGACAAGCCAGAGGAAGCAAAAAACATACATATTAAGGCCTCACTAACAATTTTATATGGAGGTCTTAATACATTGGGGGTCCAAAAGTGGGAGTGAGAGGTAAAACACAATTTCAAAAGAGTTACAACAGTTAGTTTAGGGTTTTAAATTTTAAATCAATCAGCTATATGACAAAGTCTACGGTCCAGGCCAGGACTCTCTACTCAAGCCAAAGAGAGAGCCTGAGAATTGACTGAAAATTAGTCATGGCACATTGCCAGGTTTCATTCCTGTTCCCAAACTTGAGTGAGGAGCTGAGGATGAGGGATCCTTTCTCAATAATGTGAAAGCTCATACTGGGTGTATGCAAGTAGGATAAGAGGATCAATTAGCCCTGGTAGGTCCATGCATTGCTGTTAAAGAGGTGTGGGCAGAAGCCTTCAACCCTTTCCCAAGTGGTGAAAACCAGAGAGAGATATAAAACTTACTCCTAGAATACCACAACTAGTGACCATAAAAATGTACAACTGAGATCTCCTGCTACAGGAAGCAGAGTTGGCTAATAGCTCCAACTTCTACGTGACTTAATCCACCACCAAGTTTGAGCCAAGACCATGCTTTCCCAAGGCTACCAATAGCCACTAACTGAGCACGGTGCAAGTACTAGTGCTGACCCATTCTTGTGAGACATAGATAACTCTAACCCATCTCCCTGGCTCAAACTTTTTTTGAACTGTGCTGCAGACTAGGATTATTTCTAGTCAGTTCTCCTCCCTTCCCTTACTCTTTTCATGGGTGTCAGATCTGGATTGTAGTCTGAAGGCTCTCCTTGTCTACTTCGGCTTCTTCCTCGTTATAGTCCACGGACATTTTTCTCAGAAAATTTCTTCCACGTCTAATCCCATCTTGGCATCTGCTTCATTGAGGTTTTGAATAAACATAAATTGTACTGTTGGTGGGATCCAAGAAAGCAGATGATCACATGGAGTTTGGGTGCTGGATCACTGTCCACCTGCTGGGCAAAGAGAATGTCACCGTGAGTTGTAGGTGGGAACCTATATTCCTTTTCACAAGATGGTGGCCCAAATGCTGAAGATTTCACCATTAGTGACCTAGGAAAATGTCCAATAGAAGGGAACACCCCTGCAAGTATGATTATTCTGGCATTTGAAAGATAGGTCAGCAAAGTTACCCGGTTATTACTGTTAATAGTTGTATTTAAGCCCTACAAAAGAATAAGGAAATAGAAGGCTGTTAACAAGCAATTAAAATACAATTGACTAAGTATAAGTGCTGGAGGATCTTGTTGATATATAACTTAGAAAGAGGATACTTTCTCCTTCATTAGAAGTCCAAACAGAGGGAAGGATCAAAATGGCACCATGAGAGGACATCCCTGAAACCTCTCCTGTAAACTACAAACTAAAGACCCAAAATCCAACAAGGGAATCCCCAAATGACACAGCCTCAGCTGAGAGATCTACCCACAACAAGAAAACACCTAAAGGTCAGAGAAAGGGAGATGAACAGGAGAAAAGGGGAGGGAGCAGTGTGGAAAAGGGACTGTGAAAGCCAAGGGCTGGCAGAAGAAGGACTGAGGAGGGGCCTAAGGGAAACAGGCTAAGGTGCAGCATGATCCTGGGCAGGCAGAGAAGCAGACCGGCCAGTTTCACAGCTGATCCAGCACCAAGGGTAACAAGCCTAAATAAATGGCAACCTCAGGACAAACAGCAGTGAAAAACTGCACTGCCACCACCGCTAGGCAGAAACTGTGAACACGGGACCTGGCTGTTTGTCTGTGCTCTCCCCCAAACCACCATTACTCTGTGCCACAAACAAGCCCTGAGCCCTCCCCAACAAAACTCCACCACCACCACCACCCGCTGAGGGAACCAGCAGTGGAGCTCAGGAAAACTGTAAAACAAAAGCACAGCAGCCTTTGTCTGTGCAGATCTCAGAGGCAGAGAATATCACTGCCCACCACATTTCCCCAAAGAAGAAGTGCATCAAAACCAAGGCAACTGAGTCAAAGACGAGAAGCCCACCCTTCAGGTAAGTGCTCAGAGTGAGAAAATCGAACAACTAAAAGAAAATACTAAAATATGCTACAGCAACACCAACTGGGAAGTGAATGAAAGACATGTCCATGTCAGCCAGGGTAAGAAAGCCCTTAATGCCCAGAAAGTGAAACACATCTACTACAGTGAACTCCCTTGGGAACAAAACATCTGAGAGAGAAAATGGAAAATCTCCAGAAAAGGAACTTATGGATTTGGAAATACATGATCTAAGTGACACAGAATTCAAGACTGCACTACTAATAATACTCAGAGAGCTCATGGAATTCTGGCTGAGTACTCAGACCCAGATAAATGATCTCAGAAAGAAAATATCTGGATGAAAGGAACACTTTAACAAAGAAATTGAAACTATAAAGAAGATTCAAATAGAAATTTGGGAGATAAACAATGGAATTAAAAAAATAAACCATGAACTAACTAGTATAGGAAGCTGGGTGACCAGATGAAGGAAAGAATTAGTGACATCAAAGATAGAAACATGGAAATTGAACAGAAGGAAAAAGACACAAATTTGACAACAAAAAAATAAATATATTTTTTTAAATCTCTACAAGAACTATCTGACTCCATTAGAAAGAACAACACTAGGATAATAGGGGTACCAGAAGAAACAGAACAAAATTCTAATAAGAGCTTAATCAAACAAATAGTAGATGAGAACTTTCCAACCCTATGGGAAGAACCGAAACCCCTAATTCAAGAATAAAATAGGACTTCCTAGCTACCTGAATCCCACCAGACCTTTTCCAAGGCACATTATACTGAAGATGACAAAAAATCAAATACAAAGAAAGAATTCTCAAGGCAGCCAGGGGAAAAAATACACATAACCATCAAAGGAAAGTCTATCAGGCTGTCATCAGACTTCTGAGCAGAAACTTTTCAAGCCAGGAGAGAGAGTACAATCACATATTCAAAATATTAAAAGAGAAGCCCTAGCAGCCAAGAATAATCTATCCAGCAAAGTTATCCTTTAGATATGAAGAAGGAATAAAAACCTTTACAGACATAGAGAAGCTGAGGGAATTCGCTAACACAAGGCCAGCACTCTAAGAAATACTGAAGGAGGCTACTCGACCTGAAATAAAAAGCCTAAATAAATGGCAAAAAGTTGGGACAAAAAAATACATGAAAAAGGAAAAAATAAAGGCCTAAATTCCCAAAAGACAATACAAATTAAAAGTATGCTTTAAAAAGGAACCACCACATACATAAAACTTTCCTTTTCATAACCTCGTGGTAACTACTGAAAGAAAAAAAAAAAAATCCAGAACCAAGACATACAACTAAACAAACAAACAAACAAACAAAAAAAGGAAACAGAAGGAAAAATCATAGAACACCATCAAGCTAAATAAACAGACAGTGAGAAAAAAGGAAAGAAAAAACAACCAAAAATCAGAAGACAAAATGGCCATAGGAAATCTTTATATATCAATCATCACTCTAAATGTAAATGGACTGAACTAACCAATAAAAAGGCACAGAGTAGCACACTGGATTCAAAAACAAAACCCATCTATATGCTGTCTCCAAGAGACACACCTCAGCCACAAGGACAAACACAGATTCAGAGTGAAATGGTGAAAAACAATACTCCAAGTATATGGCATCCAGAGAAAAGCAGGAGTAGCCATATTTATATCTGATGAAATATACTTCAGCATAAAAAAGGTAATAGGAGACAAAAATAAACATTTCATAATGATAAAAGGGACAGCACAAGAAAACATGACACTCATCAATATATATGCTCTCAACCAGGAATCACCAAAATTTATAAAGCAAATACTTAAACATCTAAAAGGTGAAACTGACCAAAACACAATTATAGTAGTGGACCTAAACACTCCCTTAACAGTCATGGACAGGTCATCCAACCAAAAAATAAATAAGGAAATATCAGATCTAAATAATACACTACAACAATTGGACATAATTGACATTTATAGGACACTCCATCCTACAAAACAAGATTATACATTTTATTCTCCTAATCATGAAACATTCTCAAGGATAGACCATATGCTAGGACACAAAACAGGCCTCAGCAAATTCAAGAAAATTGAAATCATACAACACATATTCTCAGACCACAAAGTCTTGAAATTGGAGTTCAATGGCACAAAAAAAAAAGCAGAAAAAAATATATACATAGAGATTTAAAAACCTGTTATTAAAAAGGACTAGATCAAAGAAGAGGTAAAAGAAGAGATTAATAAACTCAACTCAAAATTATTGAGATGCAGCAAAAGCAATAATAAGAGGAAAATTTATATCATTACAAGCCTATTTCAAGAAACAAGGAAAAGTACAAGTAAACAACCTAACATCCCATCTTAAAAAACTAAAAAAAGAAGAACAAAAAAAGCCCAAAATCAGCAGTAGAAAGGAAATAATAAAATTTAGAGCAGAACTAAATGAAATAGAGAACAGAAAAATGATAGAAAAAAATAATACAACAAAAGCTGGTTCTTTGAAAAAAATCAATAAGATTGACAAACCCCTGGCTAGGCTCACCAAAGGGTAAAGAGAAAAGACACAAATAATCAAAATTAGAAATTAATAAGTAGAAATTACCACTAATACTACAGAAATACAAGGATCATAAGAAAATATTATGAAGGACTATATGCCACCAAATTTATATGCCACCTGAAGAATGGACAGGTTTATAGAAACATATAGTCTACCTAGACTGAACCAAAAAGAACTGGACAATCTAAATAGACCAATCAACAGTAAGGAAATTGAAACAATCATCCAAAATCTCCTCAAAGGCAAAAGCCCAGGACCAGATGGTCTCACCAACTAGTTTTATCAAGCATTCAAAGAGGAACTAATGCCTATTCTCCTCAAACCCTTCCCAAAAAATTGAAGAAGAGGCAATACTTTCCAACTCTTTTCATGAGGCCAACATTACCCTAATACCAAAGCCTGGTAAAGACAACACAAAAAAAGAAAACTATAGACCAATATCTCTGATGAACACAGATGCAAAAATCCTAAATAAAATAGTAACAAATAGAGAACAATAATGCATTGGAAAAATTGTACACCACAATCAACTGGGATTCCTCCCAAGAACACAAAAATGGTTCACTTTACCCAAATCAATCAATGTGATGCACTGCATAAACTAAAAGATAAAAATGATATGATCACATCAATTGATGCAGAAAAAGCATTTGACAAGATACAACATCCATTTATGATCAAAACACTGACTAAAATGGGTATAGAAGGAAAATACCTCAACATAATAAAGGCCATATATGACTAATCCTCAGCTAATATTATACTGAATGGGGAAAACTGAAGCCCATTCTCCTAAAATCAGGAACAATATAGGGATGTTCCCCATGGGTACTGCAATTCAATATAGTACTAGAAGTTTTAGCCAGAGCAATCAAGCAAGAGAAGAGAATAAAAGGCATCCAAATCAGGAGAGAAGAAGTTAAACTGTCACTTTTTGCGGATCCTTTATACAAAAGAATTCTAAAAACTACACCAAAAAACTATTAAAAATAATAAACAAATACAGTAAAGTTGCAGGATATAAAAATCAATGTACAAAAATCAACTGTATTTCTATATGCCAACAACAAAACTTCAGAAAAAGAAATGAGAAAGACAAGACATTTTGTGATCACAACAAAAAGAATAAAATACTTAGGAATAAACTTAACAAAGAATGGGAAGGACTTATATACTGAAAACTATAAGGCACTGTTAAAAGAAATTGAAGAGGACACAAAGAAATGGAAGGATATTTCATGTTCATGGATTAGAAGAATCAACATAGTTAAAATGGCTATATTACCCAAAGCAATATACAGATTTAACACAATTCCATCAAAATCCTACAGACATTCTTTCAAAAAATAGCTAATTGAATCATCAGATTCATATGGAACCACAAAAGACCCCAGATCACCAAAGCAATCCCACGTAAAAAGAATAAGGCTGTAGGCATCACACTCCCCAATTTCAATCTATACTACAAGGCATCAGTAATCAAGACAGCTTGGTATTGACAGAAAAACAGACACACAGACCAAAGGAACAAAATAAAAAACCGAAATAAACCCACAAATATATGGACAGATAACTTTTGACAAAGGAGCAAAAAATATACAATGGAGCAAAGAAAGCCTCTTCAGTAAATGGTGCTGGAACCATTGGAAAACCACATGCAAAAGGATTAATCTGAGCTATGAACCGTCACCATATACCAAAATTAACTCAAAATGGGTTAAAGACCTCTGCATAAGACCCAAAACAATAAACTCCATGCAAGAAAACATTAGCACTAAATTTATAGACCTCAAGCTCAGGGAGGACCTCATGAACCTGACCTCAAAGGCAAGGGAAGTAAAAGTGAAAATAAATGAATGGGACTATATCAAACTAAAAAGCTTCTGCACAGCAAAAGAAACCGTCAACAAAGGAAAGAGACAGCCAACCAAATGGGAGAAAATATTTGTAAACAATGCCTCTGATAAGAGGCTAATATCTAACAACTCAACAATAAAAAAAAAAAATGCCATTTAAAAATGGGCAGAGGACCTGAACAGACACTTCACCCAGGAAGACATACAAATGGTCAACAGATATATGAAAGACTGCTCAACTTCATTCAGCTATTAGGAAAATGCAAATCAAAACCACAATTAAGTACCATCTCACACCTGTTATAATGGCTATAATCAATAAGACAAGGAATAACAAGTGTTGGAAGGGGTGTGGAGAAAAAAGGAACTTTCATACACTACTGGAGGGTATGCATACTGGTACAACCACTATTAAAGACCAGGAAGGTTCCTCAAAAAATTATAAGAATAGAGTTACCATATAATCCTGAAATCCCACTTCTAGGCATCTATCCCAAAAATTTGAAAACATTAATCCACAAAGAAATATGCACCCTCATGTTTGTCGCAGCACTATTCACAGTGGCCAAGTCATGGAAACAGATTAAGTGTCCTTTGATAGACGACTGGATAAAGAATTTGTGGCACATATACACAATGGAATATTACTCAGCCACAATAAAAGGTGAAATAGGGCCATTTATGACAACATGGATGGACCCTGAGACCATCATACAAAGTGAAATATGCCAGACAGAAGAAACCAAGAACCATATGATTTCACACATAGGTGGAACACAAAGCTGAAAGCCATAAAGAAACAAAAACTCATGGACACAATGAAT
>PVJL010010603.1:0-48138 GCA_004026885.1 Lyroderma lyra | reverse complement strand
CCCCCCCCCAGGCCTCTGCCCCCACGCCCAGTCCTTGATGCCCCACCCACATTCCTGAGCCACTCCAGACTGAGAGCAGCCACTTCCCAGGAGCCACAGCTTCCCATCCAATGGGCCTTCGGGCCGCCAGGCTGCTGCGTCCATCGTCCATCGTTAGCAACCTGAAAGCTACCCCGTCACAGCTCTGTGCTTGGCCTACTCGTATTAGTTTAATCTAGACCAGGTGTTGACCCAGGACCCACAGCGCCAGCATCACCTGGGATGCTGCTAGGTTTGCAGAGTCTGGGGCCTCACTTCGTATTTCCTGAACGACAAGCTCTAGCAGGGTGGGACTCAGAAATCTACTTTTTAACAAGCCCTACAAGGGATTCTGACAGATCAAGTTGGAGAGCCACCCTGAAGTTCTGCTGCTTCCCCCTTTGTTTATCACACTCCTTTCTGTCCCCAGATTGGGGGTGGGGGTCTTCCTCCATTGCCCTAGGCAGGGCTGGCACAAGGTCCTGAGCAGAACTCCCAGCCTGCCGCCTGGATTTCAGGCTGACCCCATCCGTGTTTACTTCGCTTTCCGGACCCAGCACCCAGGGTCGACCACTGTTGGAATCAAGACATGGCCCCTCTAAAGCCCACCTGCACAGCCCCCGGACGTCCATCATGCCCTCCTTGTCCCAGAATCCCACAGGCCAGAGGGATCTGAGGACCAGACAGGGACAGCTCAGAAATGGGAAATGCCTTTGACAGTCACTGGAAGGAGAAATGGGAGAGACCCGTGGAGGGCCCTTAGCAGAAGGGAGGAACGCCAAGGGCCAGGGAAGAGCAGGCTGCCCCGGCCACACTGCCTCCAGGGTTCAGCACACAGGAGGTCCTGCTAACCAGCTGCCCCCTCTTGAGCCCTTCTACCCGTCTTCCTTTTAAGTTTCGCTTTCTGCTCAGCTACAATTGCTCACTGCTGGGTGCCAAGGTCACCTGCCATGTCCCTGATTGCAAGTCTGTGAATGTGGCCCAGAAATCCATTTAACTCCTAGAAAATGCACAGGCACATCCCTAAGGGAGCACTGCAGAATCGCAGCACAAGACAGTGCTTCCCAGCCCCTTCCGGCTCTGCCTGTCTGATACTTTGTAATTATAGATTGATTACGACTCTCCCTCCGTGGGTGGGCCCTGCTCAGCACTTCACAACCACAAAAGGGTCTGCTGCTTAAGGGCCAGTGGGATCTAGCTCCGACAAGTGGATTCCTCTGCATCACCACCCCTCCACTGCCACTGCCCCCTCAGCTCAGACTCATCTCTCTGCCTATAGCCCAAGGGCAAGCAACTACACACTCACTGTGTCAGCAATATCTCTAGAGCTGTCCCTTGTGGCCCGGCTAGCAGCTCCCATCCCCGCCCTACACCCTGCCTTAGCCATCTCCCCAGTCATCTTGCGCCCCTCTGTCCCAACCCAACCCCAAACACCATCCCCCCTGCTCCTTCAGCTCTGTCTCTTCCAAGAGCAGCTGGGTTCTGGAGGAAGCATGGCCACCGTGAGGAGGGGGGCACGGAGATGTGAGGGTCAGTGGTGAGGGGCGGGCAGAGGTAGCCCCAGAGGTGCCACGGTCTAAAACATCTCAGGGAGTTCCCTGACGGTGTAGTGGCTTAAGGCTTCGGCGCTGGCGCTGTCAGCGCTGCGGCCTGGGTTCGATTCCCAGTCAGGGAGCTGCCCACATACCAAAAAGCAAAAAAAAAAAAAAAAAAAAAAAAAAAAAAAAAAAAAAAAAAAAAAAAAGAAATCAAACATCTCTGGAAGCACCCATAACCCACGTCTCCGATGTTTCCCAGTGGGAGTCCCATGAAAGACAGACATAATTTGTGGCTGCTAGGTTAGCAAGTGTTATGTGAAAAACAAAACCAAACCAGCAAGGTTGGGGGACTTCTGTGATCAAATTCACTTGGGACAGCCTAGAAGAGAACAGGACTTTCTTACTACAAGGGGGTCATAGAGCTTTTAATGTGGTTAATATTTTGGGGTCGACTTAAAGATTTTCGAATGTATTAATCCACAAAACTATTCCATGGAGGCTGCCATGGAACTAGGGTTCCACGAGACACACTTTGGGAATGGGAGCTCTCGCAGCAGTTGTGCTGTGAGAAGTGTGGCTAGTCCCCTCACGTGGCTTACACATGTCCATCTCACCCACAGACACCTCATCCACGGCAGGTGTCAACGGGGGGAGCAACCGTAGCTGGACGTGAGGCCCGCAGGGCCCAGTGTTGGTCTGAGAATGTGGTTCCCCAGAACAGGGAGAGGGTTCTAGAAAGAGCAGGCAGGGAAGGGTGAGCAATGGGGGCTGGTTCTGAGCAGTCTGCTGGTCGAAATCTGTAATCCTTCAACCTACTCTTGCCGCCACCTTGCTAGACAGCTTGCAATCATAGCTGCCTTGGATTCTACCAGCCACGCAGTGATGCTAGTTGCCATTTCAGTGTGGAAACCAAGACTTAAAAGTGCTTAAGAAACCAGCAGGATTTGAACTAAGATTCCAAATGATGAGTCCTGCTCTGGACCCTGATGGGAGCTCTGGCTGCTGGGGAAGGCAAAACGCAGAGCCAACTGATGACACCTCGCTCACCGCTACCCACCGCCACCATCCATGCCCATCGGATGGCAGGGGCCCAGCCCCTCTCTGGCAGCCAGCAGGCTGCAGGGACCTCTTTTATCAGATTAACCTCAGGAACAGTTTCCTGACAAGGGGAAACAGGTGCCAGGAGCAGGGCTCTTATCTTGCCAAGCCCAGCTTAATCCACACTCCAGGGCCTAGAAGAGTCAGACTGCGATAGCATGGCCCCAGGACGAGGCATGTGAAAACCTGGGTCTAACAGGTGGCCCCAGTGACAAAACTCACCCGGGCTCTGGTGTCTGACTTAAACCTGCTCTGTTTGTTTCGGAGAAATACAATTACTCTGCAAAGTAATTCCTGCACCCATCATTTCCAACAGATTTAGTCTTGTGCCTCGCAAAGACACTCTGGGGCAGCTTCTGTGCCTCCGAACGCATTCAGGCTGAACTTTCCCAACCTCTGAGAGGCCTGGGAGTCCTGCAAGGAAGACAGGCAATGGGGAGAGGGCATTTGGTTTCAGAGGGAGGAGAGGGCTCACAGTCCCTCTGGACACTCAGAGCACAGGGGCTCTGAGGCCCTGCAAACTTGGGCAGCCTTTGCTGCACTGCGCCATCATCCCCAGACTTGTATTTAGCACCCAGCATGTGCCCAGGAAAGACTTCAGAACCTTCCCTGGTCAACAGAAGGTCCCCGTCTTGTGGGGTCTTTATTTATAAGTGAATGCAATTAAGCTAATATTTGTGAGGATCAGCCATCTCACACAGTTTTACTTCACTGAATCTTCACTATAATGCCATGACGTGGGCAACAGTATCCCCATTTTCTAGAGGAAAAACAAAGGCTCAGGGATGTTAATTTCCTTTAAAAGGTCCCCTATCCATGCTGAGCTATCACCAGGAGCCAACCTCTTTCCTCCTCATCCTGCTGCCTTGCTGAGCTTTCAGAGTTTTAAAAACACTGGACAGCCTCATAGAGGTAACACTCATTGTCAGAAGGTGTTCAGAACAGATGCTCTCTTAGTCCCAGTTAATGATGGTGGCATCTGGGACAGAGTGGAGGCCGTAGCTGGCTCTCAGGGAGTCAGGGGTCCCCCTCATGTGGGTTTGACTGCCCCACAGCTGTGCCTGGAGATGAGAGGTGCTGAAGGGAAAGCCCTAGTCCAGACTCTCATACACTGCTAAGCTCTGAACACTCACGGCAAGGAGGGGACTCAACTCCCGTCACTGCCTGTGTCCCCTCACCTCCCAGGACTCTTTCTCTTTCACGGGGCTTATCCCTGTTTGACGCTTCGTTATCTATCTGTATGTCTACTGCTTTAGAGTCTGTGACCATCACGCTGATGGTCATCACACTGAAACACTGTCTCCTGTTCACACAGTATCCCCAGGGCTAGCACACGCCCAGAACGCAGAAGGCTCTCTATACCTATTTGTTGGATGAATAAATGAAGAGAAGTCCAAGGCAGCTGAAAAAAATGCAAGAGGGCACTTGTCTATCCAAACCAGGCACACCGCCTGCCCCAGTTCTCAGGGCACCATGAGAACTTGCCCTTTTCAGTGGCCTTTAAGGAGACCTGGAGAACAAGAGAGAAGTCAAAAGATGGGCAACAAGCGTCCTGCATTTCTAGTTCCTAAAGAGAGTAAAAACAAAGTGGATTTTAGACTATAAACTTGTGGTGACACCATGGGAGCTTCTAGAAGAATTAACAATGATTTGAGCACTAGGAGCCCAGATGGTTCAATGTACTTGGTTGAGTAATGCCCCCTCCCCCAAAATTCATGTCCATCTAGAATGTGACCTTATTTAGAAGTAGGGTCTTTGCAGATGTAATTAGTTAAGATGAGGTCATACCAGATTAGGGTAGTCTCTAATCCAATGACTGATCCCCTCATAAGAAGAGAAAACAGAGATGGAGACACACACAGGTAAGAACTCCACCTGATGACAGAGGTACAGGCTAGAGCGATGCATCTCCAAGCCAAGGCCTCCTGACAACCAGAAGCTAGGTAGAAACAAGGCAGGATTCTTCCCCAGAACCTTCAGAGGATTCATCCCTAGAACAATATCAAAAGGCACGGCCGTCCTGATATCTTAACTTTGGACTTCAGGCCTCCAGAACTGTGAAAGAATACAATCTGTATTGCTTTAAGCCACCCGCCCTGTGGTGCTTTGTTATGGCAGCCCTAGAAACCGAAACACCCACCAGAGGCACGTCCTGTGAGACCTACCTCATTTCCTGAACCGAATTACTAGAGCAGCGAGGCAACAGTCATAGCTTCCTGCTAGCGTACGCCTCCCTCAGCCAAGGGATAGGCCCCTGGCCGGTGCGACAGCCTGCTTAGGGAGGCACCTCTGTGCTGCACCAAGCGGACTCTTCCTCAGGGAGACGGCCTCTTCTCCAGAGAATTCTGGATATAACAGAAAAGGCCGTGATGTGGGAGATCGCAGAGCAGGGTCATCTGAACGTTAATCTGGTTTCCTTGGGGCCCTATAATCTAGATCAGACCTGGTCCAACACCAGACATCGGAAGGCCATCCGTGCCCAGTTCAAGGATAAAGCAAATCAACCACGTGAAGTTGATCGGACCTAAAAGGTCACCTTGTATAAACACGTTAGGTTTAAAGGATGAAACTGGGACCCAGGGAAGGGAGTGGCATTAGTTGCCCAAGGACGCGGTGAGGCAGAGGCTGAGATGAACCCGGGATTCCTGCTCTTGCACAGCGGGGGTCACGGTACAGAACAAAGCTGAAGCTCCATCACACGGTTAAGACGCCAACCGTCGGAGCCAAGCAGGTGGTAGTGCAGGGGACAAAACTAGGGGACTCCATCCAAGTGTGGCTTGCCCCTAGAATTGTGCAGCACACACTTTGTACCCCTGACAATGGCAGCCTGACAGTCACCTGAATTGCCACCTGTAGGGACTGCAGAAATGTCCCTGGAGGACATCAGCAGTATGGCACCCGTGAAGTCCAGTTTCCATGGACAATTATGGAATAGCCAAAACTGGTGGAAAGGGAGTCACTTCTGTGCCAGATAATTCTCTTGAGAAAAAAAAAAAACTAAATATAAATGTAAGACTTCTTCGTGGCCCCAGCTCACTACCTCCATTGAGTACCTTTGCGATCTGCATGTGCAAGCTGCACCATTCAAGTGCAGACTGTGCCATCCACCTCGCGTGATGCCAGCTGCCAGCCGCGTGAACCTGGCAGCAGCAGTCAACTGAAATTCCAGAAAGAGCGAGGCACAGCACAGTGCTATCTGCAGGGGACAGTTTATGGTGTGTCAGTGTAAGCCACCATTATCTTTAGTGAATGTGACTGTCTAATGCCATCCAGTTAGGAGTGACATAAACCTGCACTTTTCTGCAGTAAACTAGAGTCCCACATAAGTTCCAGTGTAACGGCCTAAAGAACATAAAGGAAAAGCACACGTGTTTTATTACTACCAAGTCTGTTTCTCTCTGGCCCCAACAAGTAAGTGTCAAACTGATATTTTTAAAAATACTAGCTAGATGGCAGTTCCCTGGTGGTGTAGTGGCTAAGGCTTCGGTGCTGTCAGCGCTGCGGCCTGGGTTCGATTCCCAGCCAGGGAGCTACCCACATAAAAAATAAAAAATAAATTAAAATAAAATACTAGCTAGAAGAGGTGCCACATCATGAGCCTGCTGGGAGGCCCACAGCTCTCAGTGAGGCCCTGGTGCCAGACCCGTGTTTTTCTCTGACAATCCCAGGACATTGGAACTAGATGGCCCTTAGAGATAGTCCAGCCTAGCTGTTTTCACACCGTGTCAAGGAGCCCCAGGATGCCACAGAGGTGCCTCCAGGTCCCTGCACACAAGAGTCTTGGAGGCCTCACTCTGGCCCACCAAACATATTGCCATTTTATATTTTGTTTTCAGAGCTCTATGTTAGATTTCTATTTTAAAAGGGTTATGTTGGCTTTTTTAAAATGCATAATTATTACTCTTAGCTAGTAACCTCATGATTAATATAGCATTGATACTTGAACCACAGAGCCTGGATGCAACCCTTATCTCTGCTACTAGCTGTGTGACTTTGGAAAAATTACTTAACTGCCCTGTGCCTCCATTTCTTCATCTGAAAAAAAAAAAATGGAGATAACAGTATCTAGCTCCTAGAGTTGTTGTGAGGACTAAATGAGCTGGTATTTTTAAGACACATAGAATAAGGATGGCACGGCCCGTGCTAAGCGCTCAGTCACTGTTAGCTTCGCATCCTCGCTATATAGAAAGGAAACCTGGGCCCCAGGGAAGCAGAGCAGTGCGTCAGAGCTTGCTTAGATCGGAGCTCCACACCCTTGTCCCTGAGGGCAAGGTGCTCTCACCCGCACAGCAGGCTCCGATTACCACTCACCCTCCAAGAAGATGCGCCCTGGGGACCGCAGAGGGTCCTTGTGCAACCATGAGCTTGACACTTCCCAGCTTGAAGTGGAAGCTGGTTATCTGCTAAACCCAACTGAAGAATGGATTCAGCTGTGAGTGGTTTTGAGGTACTTGAAGTGTCCCCAAAGTGAGCCTGCACGACTGACACCGGCAGCAGCCGAGGCAGGGCCAGATGGATGTGCACCTGCCCCTGCCAGCCCGCGCCGCCCCCACTCCTCACTGCACAGCTCCCCAGGCAGGTGGCTTCGCACAGCCACAACGTTTTTAGGGAATACCACATTCCTTACATTCTAGGATGGTCATTTCTCCTCTTTACATGTCACTGTTTCCGAAAAGGCAAGAAGTCTTACGTCAATGCGGACATTTAATGTGGCAGTGCTTCTTCCTGTGAGAAACCATTATTAAATCAGTGATGACTCTTGTGATTGGTGGCTTGCTAACATTGAGACAACACCATCCCTTGCAACAGATGCACCGGGACCCTCGTTTTCTCTAGGAAAAACGTGAGAAAGGATGGCTAAATGCTCCTGTTGCAAATGCCACGGTTTGTGTGCTTCCCATGTGTCCGGGGTGTTGGGCGGGGTGAGGCCACCTCGGGTGGATGCAGCACTTGTCCCTGTGGGTGGAGCCTGGGCGTGCCCCAGGCCGAGGGTCGGCAGGGGCAGGATGGCTGTCCTCGTGCCTGGAGCCATGCAGCCTCTCCCAGCATTCTCCCCAAACAGCACAGACGGAAAGTCCAGCCCGGGCTCAGAGTTTCCTGGCCTGGAGCTCCCGCAGCTGACAAGCTGCTCGATTCACCAGCTTCCCTGGCAGCAAAGCACACAGTGGGTGGAGGAAAGGTGGCGATGGCTCCTGGCACTCCACTGTGACAGAGAGGGCGGAGAGCTGGGCTCAGCGCGACTCGCCGCATGGAGAAAATTACGTCTGCTGCAGGAGGAGTGGCTGCTGGAGCCCCCGCTTAGTGTCCCCGTGATCAAGGACAGGACCCGTTCTCCCCTCTGTGTCTGGAATGTCCTCCCCACCTTGCCAGAGCTGCCCGGGGGCATGGTGATGAAAGCCACCCCCTGCCCGGGTTTGAACCCCAGTTCTACCACTTACTAACCGGATCGCGTTGTGCCTCTACCTTCTCATCTGGACAATGGAAGTGCTAAGGAAAGCACCGCCCTTCTGCACTGTTATGAGGAGTAAATGAGTTACAATGTTTACATAAAATGCCAGGAGTGTGGCCCAACGCATCGCAAGTTCCATTTAAATTCTAGTTTAGAGTTTTTCTGAATTCCTATTCACCCTTCGGAAAATCCACCCAATAATCACCTGCAAGAAGCCTTCCCCGACTACCCCCGGCCCTACTTTCTCCGCCAGCTGCTTCTGGTCCTTGGATGGATGTGAGTATGTGTGGGTGACATTGTGAAGACGGTGGGGGCGCTGCTCTCTCCATGTAGTGCCTGCATCACACCGTAACTGCTTATTTCCCCGGGGAGAGGGGAAGCTTCGTAACGGCAGAGACTAAGTCCTGATCCTCTCTGAGCCCCCAGTACTTAGAACAGGACCTGGAATCAAGTGCCTTCATGACTATTTAAAGCAGCGGTGTCCGACCTTTTGGCTTCCCCAGGCCACACTGTGTTGGGTCACACGTAAAATACACTACTACTAACAATAGCTGATAAGCTAAAAAACAGAAAATGTCACCAAAAACCTCTCACATGTTTTAAGAATTTGCGTTGGACTGCCTTCAGAGCCGTCCTGGGCTGCAGGTTGGACCTGCCTGACAAAGCAGAGAGAGAGATGGATGGAATGAGATGGCATGGGATGGCATGGGATGGGACAAAATAGTTGTCACACAATCTTTTCAAATCACAACTGAGACTTGCTTAAGGAAAATTCGGGAAGAAAAATAAGCTTGATCTGGAAGGCAACTCACCAATGGGTGCCCAAGGTCTTCAAGGTCTGGAACAAGCAGGTGTCCCTGGGGACATCAGACCCTGCGAGGCCTCTGGGTCCCAGCCATGGGAGAAACGTCCTTCAGGGCCAGCAGAGAGCTCAGCCGGAAGGGGCTCTGCCCCACAATCCAGCCGCTGAGCCGCTCCTCGGGCTGCAGGCTCCCCGTCAGGTGTGGCAGTCCAGGGAATAGAGGCCAAGTCGCCATGCAGGGCACTGACCCTAGTCGAGCAGCCGTTGGCAGCTCTGCCTGCCTGCCCGGCTCGCAGGTGCCGACAGGGCATTTTCCTGGGACTTGAGACCTGACCGGGTGTCCAGGGAGCAGAACTACGTCAGTCCCTGCCAGGCCTTTCTTAGGGAATCCCTCGTCTGGCCTTCTTGCTGGGAGAAAGGCGCTCTTGGCATAACATTTCACAACTTTGCTACTGGGGAGCTGCCCCGGGCCCCCAGCTGAGGCCCCCTGCGTGGCACCTCTGCCACGGAAAGCTCATTGTACTTAACCTTTCCTTCTGCTGTGGCATTTCAACAAAAAAGTCACTTCAGTGAAAAATATACTAGAACAACGCAGAACCCAAATACCCTTTGCCATTTCTTATCAATTCTTAGCTCATTTATCATCTTTATGAAAAATCCATGAAGAAACATCAAACTTGGAAATGCGGTGTCCCCCCAGGAGGGAAGGGAAGGGAAAACAGGGCTCCACGTGCGCAGTCTCACCTCCTCCTAACAGCAGCCTGGAGAGGCCCTTTCTCTACCTTCCTACAGCCCCACCCAGGCAACTCCACGTCCTGGGGCCACACGTCAACACTCTTCCTACCATGACCCATGTTGTAGGGAAAGGAATCGTAGCCGTTCTGGATTCCAATCCCTGCACTGCCATCTACAAGCACACCGGCCTGGGGCGAGTTACTTAAGCTTTCTGACACGCAGTCTGCAGAGTGGGTATGGTAATTCCTACTTCCCAGGGCTGTGGTAGGGATTAAATGAGAAAGCAGTGTGACAACACCCAGCAGAGTCAGGCATAAAACAGGTGTCCAGGAAAAGCTGGCTTCGTCTTTAATTCATCCACAACCACATAGCTGAGGGAACGCTTTCTGGTCTAGCGTGATAGCAGGGGTGGGGAGGTGACAAAATGAGCGTGGAACTGTGCCCAAGGATCCTCCTGAAAGCCTGCCGGGGGCCATGGGTGTGCTCCTCCAGGGAAGCAAGGCACTGCCTCCAGAAATCCCGGGAAGCAAGGCACTGCCTCCAGAAATCCCGGGAAGCAAGGCACTGCCTCCAGAAATCCCGGGCTCCCGAGCGCAGAGGAGCAAGTGGCTGCTGGGCAGAGCCACCAAGGGGGAGGCATCCGTGTGGAAAGGGGGAGTCAGAACAGGGAGGGGAATGACTAAGAACAGCAGTTGTCACCCACCGTCGCATTTCACTTCCCACCGATCTTCAGGTGGGCAGGAATTACTCTTACCTGTGTGTCCTGACGAGGCAGCCTTGTGCACAGGGGTGAGGGGATCTGCCCATGGTCCCACAGGGGTAAGTGCAGGGCAGGGCTGTGCTGGCCAGGCCATCTGAGTGCACCCATATACCTCACTCTTAACTCTTCCTCTTTAATGACAGTGTGGGGCCAGTCCCCTAGATGCTGGGTCTTCCAGGAGGTTAAGGGGGGGCCTTAGGAGTTGTCCTGGAAATGGCCACTACCACTGTCCCCGCCAAGCTGGCCTGTCCCTCATCAACCCTGTGGCACACAGCACGACTTCAAAGCTCTGTGTCTGGCCCCATATGAACTTTTGCAAATAGCAGAGTAAGTCAGTAGATGAGCAAATGATTCATTATTTATTATGAAATTCCATCCGAAAGAACACATAATTAAGTTTATCTAAGTGCTATGCCTTTAATCCCTAGTTTAATGACGGGCAGGCACATCAAGGCTAAAGGAGGGTATTTAACCTGAGTCACGTGGCGAAAAGTGGCAAAACAAACTTGATCTTGGTCTGCCAAGCTTGGAGCCTAGGCCTTCACATCACTCTGGCTGAGGCTGCATCGGGTCCCCTGCAGTGGGTCCCCTGCAGGCCTCAAATTCACAGATGAAGATGCAGGGACCGCTCGTGTGCTCTGCGTGCTGGTTCTTTCCCTCCCTTCTTTTTCCTGAATTGTTCTCTTTCACCCTGCCCCTACAAATAAGGTCAGGAGCAATTTCCCTGACCCCCACCCCGCCCAGCAGTGGCTCTCAGGGAGTCCCTCAATTCACAGGAGAATGATTATCCAAAACGTTCCTCCTCAAGTCCGCCTGTGGCCGTTGGTCCCACGCCTCCCCGGGTCTGCGGACCAGGCTCCTGCTGACCTATTCCCACAGTGCCACTCCAGCACAGCTGCAGTCTGATCTTTCCAGAAGCTTGGCTCCAGTAGTCTAAATAAGGCCCCTTGGTAGAACCGCGAGAGCTGAGAAGACAGGCTCAGCCCCTTTAACCACATAACTGAAGAATGCCTCTGGACCGCTTCCAGCTGGGAGCCCTACCCTGAGGGGCCCCACGGAGTTTCCAACTTGTGAGTCTGAACATTTAAGTCCAAAAAAGGATTGAAATGCTCACATCCAGCTGACACTTATAGTGTCTTCTATGTGCAGGCAGTGGGCTGGGCACACCCCTCGGTATGATCTCATTTGACTCTGCCTCTATCCCCATTTCACGAGTGAAGAAACTGAGGCTCAGAACATTTGCATAGCTTGTGGTTGGGGTGAGGAGTCCCACAGCTAGTAAGTGGGATTCAAACCCAGGCCTTCCAATGCCACGTCCAATACTCTCTCTACCCAGCCCTTCCTCCCAACACCATGCTTTTGTGGAAACTATTCTGAGAAATCAAAGCAACTCTTTTCTATCTAGAACTATAAATATCCAGAGACAGTGAGATGAAATGAGATGAGAAAACAGATGTCCTTTCCCAGGATTTGGGAGCAAATTCTTGCAAAGCTCCTAAAAGCATTTTGAGTTCTGACAGCAAGAAGCTTTAACCCCGGGATGTGTGTGCCTCCAAAGACCAGGTTTGTGACTGATCTATTACCACCAGCTGAACAGCCAAGCTTGAGTCAGCACACCTGACTCTCTGCCAGGAACCCCCCCCCCCACCCCTCCATTCCAAGTCCTAAGAGGACAGATTCCTGGGAGCCTGCACTCTGCTGTTATACTCCACCTGGGAACCCAAATCAAGCCCTGCAGCCTCAGATCCTCAGAAGGAGCACAGGGCAAGCACTTGGAGGAGTGGAACCAGCGTAAATATCTAACAGCTCCACCACTCAGGTCCCTTGCATCCTCTCTTCCCCGTCTCCCATCTTTTCTTTCCCATGGCCCCATGCACTTCTTCTGCCTTGTGAAAGGAACACAAGACTCATTTGTCTCAAATGTAAACCCCAAAATCATCACTGATCATCAGAGTGGGGGCAGTGCAGGCATTATCCCCATTCCAAAACAAATTGGTTGCTCATCAAGTTGTTTGGAATTTAATGCCAATTTTTCTATGAAAACCAGGCTAATCCAAGGAGACGTCTCCAGCCAGCCAGCCCACACAGCACATTTACCCAGAATGGACTCGGCTAATATTTACTCTAGTTGGCACCATCCAATACGTGAAGCCCTAGCCACATGCAGTTATTTAAATGTAAATATGTTAATTAAAATTAATAGCTCACACTAGCCACATTTCAAGTGTTCCTAAGTAGCACGTGGTTACTAGCTATCATATTGAATAGAGCAGATCTAGAACATTTCCATCATTCTAGAAAGTTCCGTTGGATAGCCCTGATCTAGGTAGATCCTAACCCCAAATTCTAACACTGCCTAAGACAGTAAGTTCTTTCAGAGGTTGAACTTGAGGTGCCAGGAATATACCACTCCTCCCAAGGGAAATCAAGGGCTTTGGAATCATACAGTTCCCAGTCTGTCTCAGTGGGAAGTCTGACACTTCCCAACCACTTCCCTGTGCCTCAGTGCCCTCATCTGGAGCACAGGGACAATGCCCTCTTCCCAGGTATCTATGAGGTTATCGCGTGAGATGGCACTCAGCATACTCAACACTTCCTCTATCTACTACTCATGCTACCTGCTACGTAGCAGTGGCCGGGAACCCCAACTTTGAGCAATCGCCAGTGACTGCCACAGTCTGGGGCAGAGGCGCTGAAGGGTTGAAATGGGACTCCCAGCTGCAAGGGTGGAGAAGAGGCAGGTGGGTGGCCTCAGTCATCTGCCCTGCTCTCCTCTCTCCACCTCTTGTCATTTCAGTCCCTACGTGGGAATGCTCTAAGACCACTTTGAAATCACTTACCATGAGGGTAAGTACCCCAATCACAGGCACTGGGAGGGGAAGGGCAGGAGGAAGAGAGGGTTGGAATCTCATGAGGGGGCCCTGGGAATAAGAGAGAAGTCCTTGAGCCATTTACAAATCTATTTGTTCATTCAATAAACCATTACCAAGCATGTTAGGACTGTATATTAGGTTCTCAAGGTCTCCACAAACTGGTGGGTGAGGCCAACAGAACTCGGTAAGTGTTCTGATATTGGAAAACCCAAAGGGCCTCAGGAGCTGGACAACGAGACAGTGGGGATAGGGGTCTTAGAAACAGGAAACGAGAAAGGTATGGGAGAGGCTGGTACTCCAAAAGGTGATGCTTGCTCTAAATCTTTAAAGACAAAGTATGGAGAGGAGTCCCAGGCAAAGAAAACTGCAGGAACAAAGATACATGGGGTATGAATACTTCGTGTCAATACATCAAGCTGTTCCACAGAGCCAGGGGTCTCCAGGGAAGTGAGGGGAGATGCAGACGGAGAGAGCAGGTCACAAAATCTTAGGCCGTCAGGCCATGGTCCTGTCCCATATTCTTGCTCACTGAGTGACATGCCCATCTTATTGTAACTGAGGAGAGCAAACGGCTGAGCCAAAGCGCAGGTGCAGTTCAAACTTCTGTTCAGACTTGGCATACTTGATGTCTGCTCATATTCCAACAGGGAGCCTCTTGTCATGTTATGAAATGCATTCATAAGTTAGGGGTCATTTACACATTTTTAAAAAATTAAAAACATATGCAAAGTATGAGCCTTGATAGGCTCCTGGATTATACAAATGCTAACACACAGGTTAGCATATTTTTATTAAAGGGTCATATATAAAATACGCTTTGTGGGACATATCACCTCTTTTACAACTACTCAATTCTTCAGCTTTAGCACAAAAACAGCCATAAACAATACATAAACGGCTGAGCATAGCTGTGTTCCAAGAAAACTTTATTTATGCACACAGGCAGTGGGCAGGATGTGGCCCCTACAGCTGACCCCTGCCATAAAGAACATCCTTGGGCCCAGCTGAGCAATATGCATAAGGATTGTACGTAATAGTATTGTGGCGGCGTTAATTTTCCCAAGTGCAGTACGCATATTGTGGTTCTGCCGGGGGAAGTTTTTGTTCTTAAGCGAGAAATGCTTAAGTATTTACAGGGCACAAAGGCTGTGCCTCATTCTCCAGAGTTCAGGGAAATAAGTGTATGCAGGAAGAAAGATAAGGCAAACATGAAATACGGCAAAATGTTAAGAATGATGAAACCAGGTGAGGGGTATATGGATGTCCCTTGTGCTAATCTTGCAACTTCATTTTAAGTTTGAAAGTTGAGTCACTTTGGAGGAACAGCCTGTTCGGAGCTCCGACACCCTGCCGACCTCTCAGACTCGCCTTTTCTGCAGGGTAGATGCAGCTTCACTTCGGATAGTGCTCCTCGCCCTCCTTACTAGCTCTGCAATAGCAGACAAGGTCATTTGAATGCAAAAGTGGGAGCAGATTCTTGGCTCCTTCTCAGGCCCCTTTTGTTTGAATTCTTGTCTCTCTCACCCAACAGCCTGGAGACCAGCTTCCTGTTGACGCTGGCTCAGAAGCTGCAGGAGAACAAGAGGCCTGAGAGCCACGAGCTCCTCATCATGGGGTTTCCTAGAGAAGACTGACTCGAGAACAGGGCTGGGGAAAGGCTGTCTTTAGCTCTGTCTGTCTGATCAAAGGCCACTTGGAGCCCGCAGGTGCTTGGTGTGACGCTTTCTGCTGAACCAGGAGCTGCTGACACGGTTAAAAAGGTTAGGAGCAGCACTTCCCGAGTAACGCAGATCCAAATCACCAATGATCCCACTGCAGAGTGATTTCCTAATTCCTGGCTTATTAGTAATCAATACCATGAAAAATACTAACACCTCCATTAAAGTAGGCATCCATTGATTTTCACTGGGAAGATATAGTTGTTTGGAGGCCCAGTATCTCAAATTGCTTCAGTTTTGATTTTTCATCTATCAAAGAAATACCATAAAGTACAGAACGTACAATTCCTGGAAGAGGTAAGGGGAGAGAAGTGAGCATGACCACTCCATGCCTCCTATCTTCCAACGCCCCGCAAAACATGGCCTTAAAGCACTGTCAGTCAGGGGTGCCCTTGAGCCTCCCTGGGCTGCCCTGGGGAACATCTGTCACTGCCTCCACCAGCCAGCTCAGGCCGATATGCTCTTCTGGGGAAAAGCAAAGAAAAACCCAGGTCCCTCACAAGAGATGCATGGCATTGCTTGGGCACCAGAGCTCTGAGAGACCTGGCATAGACTTTCTTAACTTTCAAAAGCTAGCCTCCAGAGATCTCAAAGGGTCTTTCTCTCTCCAAAGACAATGTCCTATGAAGAACAGCACCCTGCGTGTCTTCCACCAATTCCCCCACAAACACCCTTTGTGGTGGCTATCATTCACTCACCATTGCTCACTACCCTTACCCTTGTCTATAAGAGAATATTCCACCTCCCTCCCCTTGCCTTCTGGCTTATAAAGGCCTCCCCTCCCTATCAGCTCTGCCATATGACTCGTTTTAGCCAATGGAATGTGAACAGACATGAAGTATGCCAAATCTGAGCCGAAGTTTTCAACGTGACCATGCAATTTGGCTCAACTTTTTATTCTCAGCAACACTAAAATGGGCATGTTGCAGAAAAAGAAAAATACTAGGGGGACACAAAATACCCAGGAATTATCTTTTGCAGGGTGGGCCCCTTGTCGTATAGACTTCGCCCACTCGGTGAGTACTCTAGGAACCATCTGCATCCATGTACCAGCTGGCATTGTTGTGAACAGCTGCGTTCAGCTTCAGTGAAGTTTTGGAGACTCTTTTCAATGTGTTTGTCCACTTCATGATGGGTGATTTACACGGACAGCATGCAGTATGACCAGGCACCTGCCCACAGGACACTGAGTGTTCACCAGTTTTTGACCCAAAACAGCATGACCCCCATGCCCCATGCTCCCTAGTCACCCAATCTCACCCTGAGTGCCTTTTTGTTTCCAAGGATGAAAAAAGTCCTCAAAGGGAAACGTTTTGCCAATGTGGAAGCGGTAAAACAAAAAATGGCTGAAACACTAAAAGGCATCAAAATCTACAAGTTCAAAAACTGTTTTAAGCAGTGGAAAAGGTGTCTTGATAAGTGTACTGCATCCAATGGAGAGTACTTTGAAGGTGACTGAAGTTTAACCATGTAAGAATCAATACACAATTTTTTATAAATAAATTCTGTTTTTGTGTGTGTCTCTCCTTGTATGTGGAGCAGAACCACAGCCAACACACAGCCCACGTGTGACACAAGGAAGAAATAAGCCTTTGTTTTGTAAGCTACTGAGATTTGGGGGCTTTTTGTTACGTGGCCAAACTTAATAATAACTGACCAATCGCCCTCCAATACAGGAGTAGCAAGTGGGCTGCTGGGAGTCCGCCGGCTCTTTGCACCCATACACTATAGCTATTATCTGCCACCCAGCACAGCCCAGGCGTAGGTCCATCTTCACTGTGACTCATCTTCCATCCATTTATGTTGAAGACTCCTTAAGGAGTGAATCTTCCCAGCAGTGCTCTTACTTCATCACTCATTCCTGTCAACTACTCTAGTTGGGAGAAAGAAAAGAAGGCCCCCTGTTTCAACAACACTACTGAGGATCTCAGAGTGAATATTTTCCCCACCCTTTCCTCTCTGGGAGAGGCTCCACACCCAGGGCTGATGGATACTCAGTATCTAAGACACAGAACTCGATATGCAGGACACGGCACTGAGGCAGCAGAAGGAGTGCTTGAACTCCAGTTTATGCAAAGTCACTGGGCCAGATTACCCCCTTAAATCACGAGTCTCTAAGAGCCTGGCTGATGTAGGCAAGTCACTTTCCCTGTCTGAACTGATCAGTGGTTTTCAAACCCAGCCCTGGGTTCCTCAGAGAGGTCTCAACAGAGAGCAGAGGTGAGAAGAAGCCTGTGGCCATGGGCCCTCATGTTCTGCTTTGAGCTGCTGAACTTATTAAGTTTGCAGGTAAGATTATTTGGGCCTGGAATTCTATGACAAATGCATTTCAAAACCATTCACCAGGTGATCTCTGAGTGCCTTTCTAGCACTGATGCACTGTGAGCCTTCCCAACTCCCACCTTTTTGTGCATTCTGTGGTCACTGTCTTCCTTGTCACTGTAGTTAAGGATTTACTAATGCCCAGAGGGCAGCCAGTGATGACTGAGTGACAAGCAAGAATATAATAAGGTAGATTCAAAACAATTCAACCAAGAGCTATAAAACAGCTGCCTCTAGTTCCGCAAGGTGATTGGAATTTGGAAGGCTAAAGGAGAAAAATAAGTTCAGAAACACTGCTATATAAGTAGCACAGAGTTTTAGCTTTGTACTTGAGGATAATTTTCTGCTGAGAGTGTCTGGGTAAGACCAGCACTTGCCCCAACCCTAACATCCCAACTAGAAAAGGGTCTTTCTGAGTTAGAGTCATAGTTTCAGATCACATTACATGGCCAATATGCCCTGGAAACTATTTCAGGGTGTGGAAATTTGTTGAGGTATCTATTGATCAGAATTCTGATTCTCATCTACACACCACCCCCCTTTCTATATGTCTCACATTCTTTCTGAATTCTTTTAAGAAACTTAAAGGCCAGGGGGCAGGATGGGGAGCCTCCTGGTTTCCCAAAGCCGCTGTGGTCTGACACATGTTCTGAGCCCAGGGGAATAGGGCAGGGTCTTGACAGTTAGACCTTCATGGTACCCAGGGCCACATCCTATCTGCCCAGGCAAACTTGGCTTCCTGTAATGACTGAACAGTATGCAATGGGACGAGAATCTATTCTTCCTCCAACACCAACTGTGAGACAGTGCATGGTCTGGACACCAGGGCAGAACCAGGGGTGACTGTGACCTACATTTAAGTCACTGATAAGTAGGCAAGCAGGGCAGAGATGAGAAGTGGGGACCAGAAAACAGGGCATGAGGTTGCTGGAGCAGCCAGAGGAGATTAATTGAAACAGACAGAAGCTGGTCCACAGAGACAGGAAATTATCAGGAAAGAGAGAAACTCTGGTTCAGGGAGATTTATATAAGAGGAACACGAGTAGAGCAGGCTGCTCAGGAAATAAGGGCCTGCTTGATGGGAAATGCAGCTCGGACTTGTCTTGGCTGGGAAAACACGCAGAAAGGGCTGAGATTCCTCTGTGAGCGGAGGGGATGTGAATGAGCTCAGCTGGGCCAAGAGTCAAAGTAAGGGTGAGCCCTGGACTGGGACTGGAAGAGAACACCCCATCTCATGGATCAGTTTTTGCCCCCAGAAGCTTAGCACAGAGCTGAGTACACTGTATGAGATCTAACATGTTAGACAGAGTCTACCATGACCACTCCAGAGCCTCCCTGCTGCTTTCTTGCCCCCCCCCCGCCCCCCCGACGCCTCCATTCTCCACACTGTAGTAGGAGCAACCTTTTAACACTGCTGATCTGCATGTCCCCTCCCTTTGGACACGCCCTGGCTGACCTGTCGTTGCCCACATCTGCTTGCCTCTCCTTGCAGCACAGCCCACCGGGCCTTCTGTGACCTACCCTTGCCCACAACTCCAGCTTCATCTGGCCTCCTTTCCCTAACACCCCCGGTTTGCTGACCATACCAAGCTCTTTTTCTTCTTGGGGATTTCTACTGTGCAGATGAGAAAACTGGCTTAAAACACATTTAGTTGCTTGCCCAAGAGTACATGGCTCATGACTGTCACAGTCAGTATTTAAAACCAGGCAGACTGATCCGTGACCCATGTGTTTAGCCACCATCAGAATGACAACTTTAGGACACAAAAGGGAGAGGTCCCAAGGGCATGTCTTTGGAGAACCAACTCCTGGTTCTGTGTGATGGAAGAAGGAAACCTATGAGTCTGTAATGCTTTTCCTTAATATGCTGGGAAACGAGGTCATTTGGTGGTAAAAGCAGCTCCTCAAAATTAGTGCCACCCTCTGAGTCTGGGTCTCTGTGTCTTCAGAAGCCCCTCAAGTCTCCAGTCCTGTCATTGACTAGGTCGGCCAAAGTCATAGGAAGTGCCAGGTGAACACTCCCCGGGCAGTAAGAATTGTGCTGTGGAGGGTCAACCCAGTCCCCAAGGGCGCTTTGAAATGGGCTATGTTGGTTTTGGCAACCTCTTGCAATTAACTGTGTGCAGGCCAAACATAATATCTTGACAAAAAAACGGTTCAATTCAGTTCAAATAGACTTTCTCCACAGAGCCCATAATATATAATGAGGTTATTCAATCTAGTAAGAAATCCAATGACCTGGGAAAAAATTGGTGTGTTTAAAGTGACCGTTTTCTTCACCTGCATGTCCTCCTGAACCTGTGGATGGTAGTGTCTGCCTGGGCTGTAGGCTATGAAGGTGTTTGTTCATTCCAGGGTCCCTGCCCTGTCCCTCTGCCCTGGATGACATGGTGAGCTATGTGCCCAGAGATGGAGACCACAACCCAACACTGACTGGGCATCGATCAGAATCGCCTGCAAGGCCCTCTGCAAACACAGATTCCAGGCTCCACACCGGAGGATTCTGGTTCAGCAGATCTGACACAAGGCCCGGGAATCTGTATTTTCACACGCACACAGGCCTGTAGAGCAGTGTTTTGACACCATCAAGCGGTGGCATAGACAGTGTCATGCACGTCTTATGGGGATCAAGGCTCAGCCACTCCTTCCTGTGAGATCCCTGACCATGCAACATCTCAGCTTCCTTATCTAGAAAAGAAATATACAATATTTGGCCTGCTTGCTCCCTGGGCAGCTCACAGGGATCGAGGGAAATGACCTGATGACAATACAACAGCTAACATTTGTTACCTGTTGACCATAGTCCAGGCATCACATGAAGCACTTTGCCTGCATAACTCAGTCTTCATAGAAAATTGTACGAGGGAATCAGTATTGTTACGTCTGTTTTTAAAGGTAAGTACGCGGAGGCACAGAGAGGTTAGGCAACTTGTCCAAAGTCACCAAGCTTGGGATGTGAGTGCAGGGATGAGTCCAGAGCCCAGGCTCCTCCCCAGGCCCACCCATGAAACCTGGCAAGGGCTGTGCACGTGTGAGACAGTGGTTCACACTCAGCTGTCCTGCCCTGCCCTGCACTGCCTGCATCCAGATGTGAGGTCTGAGGGATGGGACAGGAGGAGCCCTGGTCATTAAACACTCTGGCCAGTACCCTTCTGCAGGAGGACAAGGAACAGATGGCCCTCATGCGACCCTCACCTCCCTGCCTGCTGTCAGGGGTGTGGAAGCATGTACCAGTTTCTGCTAATGGCAAAGAAGGAAAACACACTGACAGTAAAAATTCCAACAGGGGCATAGGTTGCCATTTTGAATTGCCAAGCCTAAAAGCCAAAAATATTGAGAAGAATTCTTAAAACAGCAGGCTCTTATGCTTGTACATCTGACAAAAAGGAGAGGATGCCATCATATAGTGAGCATCAACTCTACAAAAACCCCTTTCTAGTTGTCATTTTTTAAACCCTCACAGTGGCCCCACGAAGCAAGTGCCTTTTCTTAGCCTATTCCACAAACGAGAAACCTGGGTCTCAGAGATACTAATTAAGATGTCCCGGGGCCAGCAAGCAGTGAACATTGGACATGATTCAGATGGGCCTAGCTTCACAGTGCTGCCCTCCCTGTGCCATAGCATCCCCCACAGAGCACTGCCCCACCAGGCTGAAAAGACTGGGTTAAAAGAGGTTTCAGCCTTATGCTAAAGTAGGTGCACCCCACTCTGAGAGCCAGGCCAAGATGAGAAGTCACCGTTAACAGACCACTACTTAGTCCATGGCACTTGCTTCTAGAGCAGTGGTTCCCAACCTTTTCTACTTGTATACCCCTTTTAAACCCAGTTCTATACATTGTACCCCTTGTTTTTAAAACCGCTGTTTTTAAATACTGATGTTTTTGTTCAGTGCCTATCTTAGTGTAAAACAGTGGACATGAGGTAATAAGTTAGGAAAGAAGAATTATTACACTAAAAGTAAAAACCACAGATTTAATTTTGCAATATTCATAACACAGTTAAATATTGAAAATGATGATCAAGTATTTAACAAACTTTTATTATTAATAATAATATTTATTTGTATTATCTGAAAGGTCTATTATGATTGTTATGCAGATCACGAGATGATTGAAACATTGTTAGTAAGACCGCTGAGCTTGCTTTTATGTACTTAGTTTCTTGAAATCAGGTTCAAAAGATGAAAACTACAGTCTTAAATCCAGACTTGCATTAAGTTTGTTGCAGTACTTATTTTTTATGAAGGTGTTAGAAGAAAAAGCTCTCTCCACTAGGTCAGTATTAGTCAATGGCAAGAGGTATCTGAGTGCTTTCTCACTGAGTTGTTCATATTCCTCACTGACATCTACCCAGAAGGTGATAAGATGCTTTCTTTTAAAATCAGAATTTAAAGAAGAATCAGTTGAAAGTTTAATTAACTGCTCTTTTTCATTGATTGATAGTTTAGCTTCTTTGAAGAATTCTTCCTTGAAGGGATCTGCAAGCCAGTTGTTTTATTTTCCACATTGAGGGAAGTACTTATAAAAGGACACTTGAAGACCTTCCATGACTTACAATATTCTCTTTCACAAGTCATTCTCAGATAAGAAGTTATACAGAGCTTCAAAAACTTGAGGCTGACCTCTTTTAATACACGCTTTCCAAAAGTCCAGTTTTTTCAGCATTGACTCAATTTTGTTACTTACTTTGAATAGAGTGATTGAGCTGTTTTGAAGTCCCAAATTAAGTTTATTTCTAGAAAAATATCTGATAAATATGCAAGACTTTGAAGCCAATCACTGTCCTGAAATTTTGGAGCAAGAGGGAAATGATGGTCTTCAAAAAATACCTGGATGGCATGTCCAAGTTCAAACATACGTATAAGTACTTTGCCATGAAATAGCCACCTTGCCTCCATTTGCAAAAGTAATGTGCTGTGAATGCTGTTTATTTCTTCACACAGTGCTCTAAACAACTTGGAGTTTCATGCTTGTGACTTAATAAAATTTAAAACTTTTACAGCCTCATCAAGAACATCTTTCAGTTCACTAGGAGGAGGCTTGGAGGCAGGCTTTGTCTATGAAGGCAGCAGTGACTCCGAGGTACATGGGGAGCTACTTCTTTAATTCAGCCTCATAGACCTATGAAACAACCTGACACCAGCTTGCCTCTATCAGTGCACACACCACAACAATTCAACCAACTCATGTCCTTTTCCATGAAAGAACCATTGATTGAATTAAAAATACCTTCACCTGTGGTACGCTCTGTCCATGGGTAACAAAGCAACAGATTTTCCTCAATTTCATTTCCTACCAAGTACCTCATGATGACAAGCTAAATAGATAAATCAGCAACATCTACACTTTCATCGACCTAGAAGAATTTACTTTTCCTAATTCTATCTAGTACTATACCTACAACATTGTCAGATATTTCCTGACTTCTTGGAGATATTGTATTGTTTGAAAAACAGACAGTATTTATTTTGTGGACATGTTCTTTCCCAAACATACAAAAAATGGTATCCTTAACACAAGGAGAAATTAAATCTTCAGCTATGGTGTGGTTTTTACCATATTTAGCTGTGTGATAAGCAATATGGTATGAAGCCTCAACTGCATTCTCATTGTCTTTCTTTCCTGACATCATGTATAAAGTAACAGTTGGATCCTTTTCTAAGTGCTGAAAATAATGTATTTCTTTGTTTTCATACATAGGATGTTTAGTTTCTAAATGGCACATGAGTAGAGAAGGTTTCATGCAACAATTGGATAATATTTCCCCACACACAACACACAAAGGCCTAGGACAGTCATCATTCCCTACAAATGAAAACCCATATTTAATACACTTGTGTGGTACCTGAGGCACGAACCTTTTTACTATCTCCTTGTGTGGGTGTACTCGTAGCTGTGAACACGTGGTGAGAAGTACTTGGCAACAGGTTATAATCCACATCAAGTTTTGTTCCTTAATTGTTCCTGTTTTCAACCACTGATCCATAGCTAACATGCTTAATAATCACTGACAATAATAACTGATGCTGTTAAACATTAAATTAAAAACCTACTTGAAAAGAATCACAATTAAGGACAACACACTTACTTTTACTCAGTCAGTAATTAAACTGATCAGTCTGGCTACGGATGCATGTATACGTTTGGGGAAGTTCTAGAAACGTCGCAAATGGATTGTTCTGAAACTGCGTAATGATTGGTAGAAGAGCGGTTTGGGGGAGGGTTCATAGCCACGGCCTCACCAATCATCATCCACTAATGTGATCTAATTTTGAAGTGTCTCCATTAATGGTGATTCAAATTGAACATTTGTCATTCCATAACTAACGTTTTGCATTTTTTACTTGTTTTTCTCATTACTAATTATTTTTCATGTGCCCCTGAATGGCCCAGCACGTACCCCTGGTGTACACCTACACTGCTTGGAAACCAGTGTCCTGGATGATATTATTAAAGTTTCACCACCACCCTTCCAGACTGGGTCTTCTTCTTCCATTGTACAGAGGCAGAACCTGAAGCTCGATGAAGGGGGAGGGGGCGGAAGAGAAGGTGGGCATGCTCTCTGACCCCACAGCTCCCCAGCAACCTCAGCTGCCCAGGAAGACAGGCTTGGCTGAGTCAGCAGAAGGCTGCTGGGGAACCAGGAGCTGCTGGGGACAAATGCTCCGACTCTGAAGGGGAAGGATTAGATGTTGTGGGGACAGAATTTCTCTCCACCAGGAGTTCTATGTGACTAAAGATGTCCTAGTTCCGATTTTTTATCATTGCCTCAATAAACCTGAAGCTGACCTCAACCCTCCAGAATCCAGGCTGATGTGCTAACCCCACTGTGTCTGACGTGCTGTTCTGGGGCTTTCTATACACCGTTTCATTTGGTGCACATGACAACATTCAGGGTTGGTCCATTCTTTCAAGATTCTCATCTTAGAAAAAGGAGCTCAGGGAGGTTAGGATGCTCCCCCACCCCATGTCTCCCAGCTAATTCCAGTTGGGGTTCACAACCAGGCCCCCTGAGCCTGAGCTTTCCAAGTGACACCATGTGGTCTTTCAATAGCAGATAAGAATCTAAGCAAATCAATTACTGCTTGTTGTGGTTTCCCCCTCCTCATGGGAGACAGAGATCACTGATCACAAAACATGCTCCACCATGGAGTGATTGACAGGGTGGCTGCCTTTCCCGATGGTTGCCTATGGCATCAGCTGGGGAAATGGACTTTTTATAAGGTAACTGCCACCATTTTACAGAAGGGGCCAGAAAAGGCAAACGGCTCCTGAAGGCTGCAAACAAACCCCTGGCCCTGCTAGGATTTGGAAGCTGATCAAATCTGCTCCCTCAGACTGGGTAAGAAGAGCGAGCCTAAAGGCTAGGTACAGGTGGACACGGCTTCACTTTGGTCTGGCCTTAAAAAACCTGATTGGGATAGATAATTCTGGACTTTTGCATCACCTTAAAAAAGATCAAAACACAAGATCCTCCTTCAATTCCTAGTCATACCCAAATTCTGACTAATCCTGCATTATATCATACCCTTACAGTGGTTCTCCACCTTCCTAATGCCCCCATAAAATTATTGGTAGCTGCTCTCTACACATGTGTGACTGGTCCGCATAAGTACATGTCCGCATAAGTATGTGTTTTCCGATGGTCTTAGGCGACCCTTGTGAAAGGGTTGTTCGACCCCCAAAGGGGTCACGACTCACAGGATGAGAACCGTCTAGGAGGAAGCATCAGTCCTGGCTTCTGGCTTGGCCTTTCGCCCACTTAAAGGAACTCCCAGCATCATGGTCACCAACATGGCACGTGAAGTTTGGTTAGGGTCAAAGCCTGTTTTGTGTCCTGAAAAGTCTGCCCAGCAGCACCGACCACTCTCCAAGATGGCTAACAGGAAGCCAAAGGCACTCTGGGTACAGGCAGGGGCCGATGTCAAAGGGAGATTCCTCTGCCCGACAGCGAGGAGAGCCATATGAAGCAGATGGAGCCAATTCAGTACCTTTCCCAGCAAAGGAGCCGTGTTAGGAAAGCAAGGACGAGCAGAAGCATTAATATAAATTACTCGGAGTGCTCATGAAGGCTTGCTGCTCAACTCTCCCGGGAGGCTGAAGAATTGTTTGCTCCAGCCTGGTAGACCCAAAGCATGCAAATTAATAGCCATGATTTATCATCAGGTGTTTTTCACTGGCATTCTTGGACAGGTTTTTTTAAGTATTTGAGTTCATCTATCTAGCCTGTAACCAGACTAGTTACTGCTACTATTATGTAAAATGCATCATAAATCCAACATGTAAGAGAGGTTTATTTAAGCTGGCCTGGTGTCCAGGGTCCAAGTTCATTACCATGAATACAATTACTTCCTTGGCAGGGCATTGGAAGGTGGAAGCCAATCCACTGCATCTGTGAGTTACTGGATGGTCATTCATAGTCTCTGTGAGGCCCTCATGTCACCTTTCCCCTACTCCAGAGCCACTCACCATCCCTGGATTGGCCTCTGCTTTTAGGTTGTCATGCCTTTGCTCAAGCTGTCCTTCCTCCTGGCATATCCTTCCTACCAACACCTCTGCCTTCCAAAATTCTAAACAACCTTCAAGGCCCAGGTCAAGGGTTTGCACCACTAAAGCTTCCCGATCATCTGAGGCAAGACCCTCCCTCGTGCCTCTCCAACCCAACCAGGGGTAGGTGAAGAGGCTAGATGTGAATTGACACACCCTGGGCCCAGTCCCTTCTCCTTGTGGAGCCTTAGTTTCCTCATTTGATAAGATGACCTCAAAGTTACTTTTGGGCAAATATTGAATGCAGTTCTCATGCCTTGAAACTCATGTCCTATGTCATCTCCTGGGCTCCACACCCAGAAGCCAGAGGCGCTGAACAATTTGGGGACAGCCAAATGGAACTTTTATCTTAGTAGAAAGGGGGTACAGACAAGTTCTCCACTAGCCCTCTCCCTTCCTGAGAGAGAAGGTATCTTTGTCAGGCAGATTCTTGGTTTAAGATGTGCATATATAAGTGAGAAGACAGGGCCTAGGTGGCACTGGGGTGGCCAAGGCTTTCTAGAAGTAGGAAACTATCCTATATAATGAGGGGAAAGACTGGCAATTTGGGAGAAGGAAAAGCTAGGCCTTGACTTCAGCATGTGACCTTCACCATGGCCTTTCCAAAATTCTCTAAAGTGAAGGTGCTATGAATGCCTCATGTGAGACTGCTTGAGGTAAGGTTTTCTTACTAGGGATGACTTGGGACAAAGCAGAGACCACAGGTGCACAGGCCACAGCCAGACAAGCAGGGTCCTGTGAAGGCTGATGAGAACCCCGGGCCATGAGATCAGGGACTGGGAGTGGGTGAGCCAAGACTTCCCTACCAGCCTTCAGTTTCCTATGAGGGTGCTGGGCAGACTCTTCTGCAAGTCACTGGTTAAGGAAGAGACACACATGGGGAGGAACCAAAAGGCATAAAAAAGAAAAACCAATCAAACTCAAGAAGCCAAATGATCTCTTTGCTTTCTCCTTGTAACCACTCCGCAAAACACCCTTTCAAGTGAGAGAACACTGGCCCAGTGTTCACCTGTCCTGGAGGCAGAAAGAACTTTAATTAAAAAGTAAATTGCAGCTTGAGTACACCTGGTAATGTGTGCAATGGCCTTAGGCCAATTAAGAAGAGGTTTGCCTTTTATCCTTTCTTTCACCAGGTGGATTTATTGCTTTGCTTTTCAAGAAAGAAGAAAGAGAAAAGACAACAAGGCTCCTCAGGAAGAGGTGGTGAGAGGGAGTCGGGGCTGCATGCTGCAGGCAGGCCTGGGCCTCCTGTGTACAGGACAAATGTCTCCTTGCCGCCACTGCTGTCCTCCAGGACTCCTGCCACCTCAGCCAAGGCAGTGATGAGGAGAGAGGAAAGTGCAATCCCAACCAACCGATCCCTACCAGCTGTTCCCTAAAATTCGCCTTCTGATGCTTTGAGCTTTCTTGGAAATTAAAAGGGCTACCTCAACAGCAAAGAACTTGAGTCTTGGACCAGCGGGCCCCCTGGAGATCCACAATGGATGGGGTGGCTGTTCTCTGACCTGGGCCTCAGGAAGGAAGGAGATAAGGGCAGCCCACTGGCCATCTGGAGCTGTACCCAGCCAGGAAGGCAGCTTGAGTTTCTGAGGCAATGGCATCTCAGTAGATGTGCAGGGTGGCTGGGAGCTGGCTGTGCGCAGACACAATCTCAGTGGGGAAAAATAGGAGTCTGGGCATATGCTTGGCCAAGTGGTGGTGATGACAGAGAAGGCACACTGCTCCGCTGCCATGGCATGGGCCCACCGCTGGCTCTCGTGAGTGCTGAGTCGAGGCCCAGCTGCTACCATCTCTCCAGGCTGAACCAGGGCTTAGAGGTAACAGGAAGCAGGTTACGTGGCTGGCCTACATGGCTTGCTCACCCCAGTGATGTCCAAACTTGTTTCGTTATGATATATGTGCCCAATAATCTCCTGTGTGAATCCCAATATCTAATACAGGTAGAGCAGAGCTGCTCTGGAGAAGGTGAGGTTGAGTTGAGGTCTCTATCCCTGCCCTACCCATCAGGCCCACAGCCCCTAGATCACTGTCAAGGTCTCCCATGGCCTCATAGGGCATAATCAGAAACCAGGAAGATTAGATGATGGCTTTGGAACTAAGACCTACAGCTCCAATGTGGGAGAAGCAATGAAAAAGCAGGTGTGATTAAGATGAATTGATAATCGATCTGTTTCTAAATAAACTATTAAGCCCACTCCTGTGTGCTCTGAGGCCATGCCAACACATGATTTTATAAATCAATGTCCTAAGTCCAGGAATGCTCAAGAACAAATTCCCACATTTCAGCGTGCTTCAGTGAGGAGAGAGTCCTGGGCACACTGCAGAAGAAGGCTGTCAGGATGCAACTTTAACTCCCTGGGTCTGTATCCAGCCCCTAGCTGAGATGTAACTCAGTAACTTCACCTGTGAAATGACTTTCTAGAACCTGAGAACCTGAGAGCTCAACCAAGGGTGCTCCCCACATCCTCAGTGTGGCGGGTTTCCTACAGTAATGACAGAGAGACCAGATTGGAGGGAGTCTGAAAGATGGAAAGTTCTGCATCACTCAGCTTTGGACCAAAAAAGCAAAGGGGACATTAAGTGAATTAGAGAGACAGGGAGACAGACAGAGGATGGATGGACAGATGGAGGGATGAATGGATAGATAGATAGATAGATAGATAGATAACAGATAGACAGACAGACAGACAGATAACAGCCCGACAAGAAGGAGATAGCACTGTGAAACAGAGGCCTGCATTCAACAGTCAGTGACTCTGGCTTTACCCCGAACTCACCTTGGGACCTGCGTTCAGCACATCACATTCTGTGTTTGGGTCCAGGTTTTCCAGGCTGTGCCCAAGACACAGGGAAAGACCTTTGTGATATACCTTGGCAGGCTTAGGGCAGAACTCATCTGTTAGTGATCCTGAAGGCTGAGAAAGCTGCCATCCTGTTCGTTCTCCACCCTGAGGCTTAACTCTGAGTTCTTCTTACGAAAGGCTTTTATAAACCAATCCCCAAGATGTTAACCCCTACACAGTCCCGGCTTTCTCATGCTGCTGGGCCTTTGTCCAAGCTGTTCGCTCAATTTATAATCCCTGCCTTCCCCATTCTGCTACTAAACCCTTACACATTTTTCAAGTTCAAATACCTGTACTTCTATGGCCAGACAGTTCAGCCACTGGTTACAGATTAATGAGACCACACAAGAGGAATATATGAGGTGTGATAAAACATACAATGAATATTTAAATTAAAAATTTATTACAGTCAAACACACATCACCACTAATCCCCCGCAAAGCACTCCCCCTCGCTTCCAACACGCTTATGCCATGGTTCTGGCCACTCGGAAGCAGTTCTGGAGTCCTCTTCCCTGAGTGGGTTTGGTTGTGCCGTTGTGGCTGCCTCGATGTCCTGAATAGGTTCGAAACGTTTACCTTTCATGGTCCATTTGACATTGGGGAAGAGCCAGGGTCCCACGGTGCCAGACCCGGTGAATAAGGTGGATGAGGACACACCGTCATGTTTTTATTTGACAGAAATTACCATGCCAGAAGCGATGTGTGACCTGCATCGATTCAGGACATCGAGGCAGTTATGACAGGATGACTAAAACACTCATGAAAGGACTTTCAGAACCGCTTCAGAAAGTGGCCAGAACGATGGCATAAGTGTGTTCGAAGTGAGGGGGAGTGTTCTGAGGGGGATTGATGGCAGTGTGCCTTCTACTGTAATATATAGATATTTAAACACTCACCATATTCTTTTTATCACAGCTCATATAAAATATTTAATAGTGGAATCGGATGGGCACTACCCAAACAGAACACCCAACCAATCCAAACAGATCCTAGTCAAGACGGTCCATATGGCCACACCAGCATGTTCCAGTGACCGTCGACCCTGCCCATACCACCATCACCCCACATCGGGGCTACCTCTCCCCCAGACCTAACTCGCTCCTGGGCTCAGCAAGGATGAGGGCAGAGGGTAAGTGACTCTCTACCTGCTGACAAGCACCTCCAAGTGCTGTCTATAGCTACAGGACCAGGAAGTATTTCCATCCTGCTCTGGACAGGACAATAACTTTGGAAAGACCACATTAGGCCTGTGACCTTTACCGTCCTACACAAGGACATCCCAGTGAAAGGACACCAAAGATTGTGTCTTCCTCCACAGAGCTCTCCTGAAGCCTGCTTTGCAGCTCCCTGTGGCCCTTGGAGAGAGAGAGAGAAAGACAGTGAGTGTGGTGATGAAGACAATTTATGTGCTGCAGGAGTTTAGTCCAGTTGATGGTGAGAAGCAAGCTTGCTGAGCGCCAGCTGCAGCAGCGAGAAAGGCCTCATCTTTCCTAAGTTGTTCAAAAGCACAGGACAGAAGTGTCCTAAAGCCTGAGGGGTAGAGCAGAGCTGGGAGACTGGGACTTAGGTAGCACAGCCCACACTGGTCCTAGGTGAGGATAAGCATGGAGTCAAAGGGCAGATACAGGGCAGAGGGGGCGGCCAGGGCCAGAAGCAGGGCCCCAGGCAGGCCTGGCTCCCTGGCTGTTTCCTGGATTCAGAGAAGTGCTGACTCCCACTGGCCCTGACTGATAGGACAAGTTCATTTTTCATCTGGGTACAAAGCGGTTCTAAACAGAGCCAGGTGCTGTTTATGTGTAGTTCCCGCCTTCTGGGGATGCCTGCCAGGATTTTCTGCTTTCCTTGCCCACCTGTAATAGCTGCTAGCTTCCCTCCTGCTTTGGATCTGAACACTGATCCAAGCAGATCCAGGAGCAGTTGTCTGACCCACCCACTCAGCTGACCTCTCATCCAGATACACACCGACCCAGTCACAAGTCCAGGTCACACAGAGCCAGGCGGCCAAGGGCACGGCTCCATGTTAATTCAATGGGCTGCTGCTGATCGGGTGCTTTATAAGTGCTGTATTCAGCCACCTCCCCTGCCCAGGCTAGCAAGAAGGGGGATGTCCCCACACATCGGCCTATACAGAATGCATATGGCGGTTTCATGCTCAGCAGGACGGAAGCATCCAGGCTGGTTGAAGACTGGTGCTTATTCCCAGAAGGGCTGCTAACCTTCACCCCCATCGGCTAGGAGACTGTCTGCTTTGGGACTGACTTGATTGTCCTACAGGTGAGTAGCCATTCATTCCACATGGATTTACTGAAAGGCTTCCAAATACCAGGCATCTGGGAATACGAGATGCTGAGGAGAACAGAACTAAGTCCCTGACCCCTTGACAGTTCCAAGTCCGTTGGAGGAGAAAGACAACAAATGAACAGATATATCAAGTAATCTCAGGTGGTTATATCTGTACAAAGGAAAATAAACCAGAAGAGGACAGTTGTCAGAGAAAGCCTCTCTGAGGTGCGATCTGACAAAAGAGCTGAATGAGGTGACAAGGAGCCGTGCAAAGAACCTGGCATTCCTGGCAGAGGAAACAGTAGGGCAGAGGCCCTGAGGCAGGAACACAGGTGATGTGCTTAAGGAACTGCACAGGCTGATGGGAGAGGAGGGCAGGGAGGTGGGCAGGACGATGGAGCAGAGGGCCCTTGTGGGGCTCGCGTTACTACTCCCGATTGTTTGCTACCCTCCTGTAAGGGGGTTAAACAAGCCCACCTTTTGCTCCATGACCTGCATCGCTGCTCAGTGCAAACCACACATCCATGCCCACAGTCCGTGTCTATCTCACTTGTGAGAGCCAGTGGAATACAAGCAGAAGTGATATGTGCCATTTCGAAGTGAAGCTTTAAGAGACAGTCTGACGTTTAGCCATTGCTGCTCCCTCAGCCTGGGTCCTGGAATGAAGAAATCATGTGAAACAGGGCTGACATGCAACGAGAATGAGAAATACACCTTTGAGGTTGAAAGCCTTTGAAATGCTACAACGTAGCAGAAACTCACTAACACAGCTTTGCAGGCTCCATCAAAGGAGGTGAGATTTCTTCTTCATATAATGAATAACCATTACACACTTTGAGGAGAGTGTGTTTTCACAAGACCTGACCTGATTGTGTTTTTAGCAGACCACTCTGACTGCTAGGTGGAGAACAGACAGCCCTGTCAGCTGCACCCCACCATCTGCCCCACCGTCCCCGCAGTCACATGGCATGTCCACTGCCACACACCCGCTGAAGACGTAGCCAACACGGGCCTGCGGCAGGAAGGGTCTGAGATATTGCTAAGCCATCTTACCCCCCATGGTATTTTATACCCCAGACTGACAGGCAATGACTGGCCTCTCTTTAAGTCCTGCGCACACACACCTCAGAAAGGACATTCACGTGCCCTTCTGCAGAAGCCGTGAGGACCAGCAAAAGCACAGTGCTTTCTAGCTCTTCACAGAGAAGTTGCACTCAATCTGTCATTATATGAGAGGATTTTCCCAAAGCATCTCAGATCCGGGCTTGAGATGAGGGTCTCTTATTCAGTTACCCGTCAGGGAGGGTAGAGCCAATTCTGCCCCTGTCCTTCCACGCTTCACAAGACCGTCTCTTGGGTTCTCACTCCTGGCACTGGGGCCTCCTGGGCACTCATTCTTTGCATGCATGTATCATGTCCCCTGAGAAATGATGACCCACTCGACGCCCCTGTATCTTCCAGAGCATCTCACACAAAGCCTAGTACCTAGTGGTACTCAATACTGAATGAGTGAGTAAATGCACACTATCAGAATCGATAGGCCAAAATAAAATTCAGAGGGCGAAAGGGTTGCCAGCTCTGTAACTGGCTGAAAAGCACAGGAAAGCTGGGTTTAATCAATAAATGAAAAAGGCTGTAGTTACTAAATTCCTCTCCACGTGCTATCAGCAAAGGACACATTTACATCTCATTCCCCAAAGGTAAAATATCAAAAGACCAGAGGTCCTATAAGATATGACTCGTTCAAACACAGACCTTCTGAAGGTCACACACCAAGACATTTCCAACTCTCTCACCATACGTATGACCATGGAAAATGCTGAGATCTTCTGCTCCTTTAGAAAAGCAAAAAACAAACTAGCAGTTTACACACTATCAGCCAGTGGTGTGATGTGCCATGTGTTAGCTGAACCAGGAGGGGGAAATGAAGTTTTCCAAGGCATGGTCCTATCTCCAAGGAGCATACAGTCTCAACACCAATACGAGGCCCAAATAAGTGAATTTGACCTTGGGCAAGTTATCATCTCTCAACAAAATGAAAACATACTCAATGAAATAGAGAGATGAACTAAATTCTTATGAGGGACTGTTAGCTAGAGACAGTTTAAGCTTTAAAGAGTGACCACACAGAGGAGAAAAGAGGTCACAGAGAGAGAAGCTAAAGGAGGAAGTAGGAGAAGTGGGCCCTGAATTCCAGGAACTTGGTTCCAAAAGGCAGGACAAGTGGCCAGAGGCAATAAAATTAAAGCAAACTGTCCTGCCAACAGTTAGGGACAGGAATCTCAAGGATAGACATGGTGCTATGCCAGGAAGAAGTTATGTGCCGGCAAGAAAAAGAAAACTCACAAACAGAAGGGACAGCTTGTATTTTACAGTCTTAAAAAAGTCCATCAAAGTAAACAGGAACCTTGGAGACATCGGGTTCCTGACGTACGGACAGCTGGTGGCAGGTGCCCTCAGAAGGAGCCGTTCCTGCTCCTCAGGACACGTCAGGTGGCCTGTGAACAGGGTGAGCGTAGTGCAGAGGGACACGTCCGAACAGGAAGGAAAGCCGAGAGTAAAACCACCAGCGATTCGTTTGCTCCTCGAGATTTTTGGGACGGGTAGAGGACAAACGAGCAAAACCAACGAGCCACAGTGTAAATTATTCCTGTGATTCAGCAGTGTCTACAAGCATAGACACACAGAAAGCACTCTGCTCGTATTAAAGTATGATGATTGGAGAAAAAAATGTCGGTATGAGAGTCTGAGTTTCAAACTGAATTGGCCATTTTTGTCATGGAACACTGTTTTTACTTGAAAGACCGACTGACAGACCATAATTATTCAAGGCTAGGAATTTGGCAGACTTTACTCATCAAGAAGCGAGCTTGTCAATTCAAAGAAAATTACTGATAGTCATTTTATCTCAATGATAAAATTCAAGCTCTTAAGCAAAAATTAGAATATTGGAAAACGTGCACCACCACCAAGAGCCTGACAGCTTCTCAATATAATTAAAGGCTTCGGATGAGACAAAGGTAATAGTAATGAAAGTAATTTTTTATATTGTAAAATAAAATGTAACAACATTTAGAAGATCTAAATTATCTTCTCCAAATGAACAGTGCAGTATTACAAAATCATGCTTGGGTAAAAGATACAAGTGTGTTAAGTAGGAGACAGATCAGTGGATTTTAATACAACAGAATGCAAAGAGTTTATTGCTATTGTTTCAGATTCCATATGGCAGCTAGCTTCTAAAAACCTACCACTTGTCCAGTTTGGGTGTAGTATCTAAGAAGAATATCCACAATTATCTGAAAATGCTATTAAAATACTCCTCCTTTTCCATCTACATGGCCATGTGAAGGAGAATGTTCTTTATATACTTCAACCAAAATAACATATTGCAGCAGAATGAGTGCAGAAGCAGATATGAGAATCCAGCTTTCTTCTATCGAGCCAGACATTAAAGAGATGTGTGAAAATACAAAACAAAGCAACTCTTCTCAATAGCGTATGTTTGGGAAACTACAGTTCTTTTTTATTAAAAAATACGTTACTTATATCCACATATCATTGGGTTTATTATTGTTGTTGATAAATAAATGAATAAATGAGTGTTTTAAAATTTTTCTCAGTTTAAATTTCTAATGTGGTACATATCAATAGATGTAACCTACATGAATAAAGTTCTTTGGGGTCCTCAATAATTTTTTTTTCTCAAAAAAATTTAAGAGCATAAAGGAGTCCCAAGAATAACGGGTTTGAACTATTGTTAGAAGATAGGAAATCCTACTGGTTCAGGGCCCAGCATCCATAATATGTGGGCTCAGCCTCCTCCAGCCCCCAACAATTTGATCTTTCTTATTGACAAGCAGAAGCCACCTGGGACCTTTCTGCTTGGGGTTGCTATTTAGCTGGTATACACTAGTACCACCATGTCAGTTCTTAAAATATTGAAATAATTTCTTATTATTTAGTAAAAGCCACCATCCTAAGCCACTTGTGAGACAACCCCACCCACTATCCTGGCCTCTCCTCAGCACTCCAACCTCCCCCAAGAACCAGCAACTAAACAGTTAGTGTGTCACAGTAGAGCATCGCTAGCACCCTGCTCTTTCACTATAGCCAGGATCTGTTCTGATTGGACACCGCCAAATGCCGTATCAGTTGTTCATATTTTTAATACCAGCCTTCCTTGGCTCCCTCCCTCAAGGATGAGAAAATTTGGAGACACTTGAGGCTTGAAGAGGACAACATTCTTGAGGGATGAACGCTGGCTAGAAACACCATGATGCCCAAGTCATTATGTCGTGTAGAATGACCCTGTCAGCAAAGCAGGCCCTCCTCTGAAGAACGATTTACTCACCCCATCAATGTGAGCTGCAAGAGGTGGCTGTGGTACTCCCAGCTTGTCTGTGAGATGGAAATGAGCAGCAGCCATGCCTCAGCCTGAATCGAGAAAGGCACTCCCTGTAGCTCAGCCCAGCCTTTGAAGAGGAGCTCCAGGCCCAGCTTTTCAGGACCACCTACAGTCAAGCTGGAAAAATACTCTAAAGTGGGAAAAGCTGAGAATGATGCTCAACATCTACGGTTCTCACAAATTCTCTTTCAGAAGTTATATCCTAGGGGAGTTAAGCCAGTCATCGACATGTAAGCCAACCTACAACAAGGAAAAGTAGTGGGTAGTTTCTCCCCGTTGACTTTCCCTGATAGGTGCTCAAAATAAAAGAGGAGGGAAAGTCCATGGCTGATAAAGGCAAGGTGAGGCCACACCCGTACTCCAGCCCCCCACACTCCCCTTTCAAAGACCTCTTCATGATCCCAAAGATTAATATGAACCCAAAATGCAGACTCTGAGGAGAAAGAGAGGGAGAAAAGGGGAAAGAAAGCCTTGCCTCTAATTCACTAACAGCAGTATGTCTCTCTAATCTCTAATTGATTATAGAATAGGCATTTCACAAATCTACATTTTCTTCCTAACTTCCACATTTTTATTTTATTTTTTTATGGAGACAAACTTTTATTTATAAAATATATTTAAATCACACCAGTAATATATGTATACAAACTCCTTGTAACAATTTAAAAAAAAAAAACCACATATAAGGCAAATATTCTCCTTTATTAAGCCACCAAATAGCCTTCCCAGAAGTACTCACAGTTACTAGTGTGTTCTTCTAGAACTTTTCTATGCATTTGCATATGTATCTGTGAGTATTGAACATGTAGGTTTGTTTTGTGTGTTTGTGTGTATCATATTGTAAACACTGTTCCATTGTTCTGCAGCTTGTTACATGGCAGTACATATAGATACACCTTGTTGTTTGTTTGTTTTTTCTCATTGGTGTTTTTTGTTTTTGTTATTTTGGTTTTTTTTTTTCACATTCTTATACTACAGGTCCTCATCCATGTCTTGAGGCTCCTAACCTTTTCCCCAACCTTTTGTACTTGAAATGCAACCCATGTTTCAGAAATAAGTTCAGATACTTCTCTCCATGAAAACTTCTCCAAACCTACTCACACGTCTGCTCAGCTGGAAGTGAGCCCACCCACAGCTGACCTTCCAGCACACGTTCTTGTTGGGCCCTTTCTCATGGCACTTACCCCGTGCCACCCGGGGCTGAATTACCTCTGTCCTTATTGACCTGCCCATTTGTATCCCTCTGGACCCCTAGCATAGAATCTGGCTGTCTGCCGACCAAGTCAATGGATGCAGATGGGTGGAAGGAAGGAAGGAAGGAAGGATCAGGGTATAGTGGTATGTCTTGATTCCTGTGAGGTGAGTCAGTTCTTACCGCTGCCTACTGGCTGTGAATTCTCTCCCTGGATCAGGCAGATGCTCAGCTCAGCAATAATCTTTTTTCCTCATGAGTCAACATCCTGACCAACCCCAGCTTCTACATCCAAATCTGGTGGATGCCATGAAACAAGAGGAGGTTCATCCGGGTCAACTCCGGGCTCTGAGGAAATTAAATTCTGTTTTCTCTGTCCAAAGAGGAATACTGCCAACATGCTACGCACTAAGTAAGCAGGTTCCACTCTTGATCTCAAACCCCAAGGATGTGCTGAGAGTGACTTGTGATTAGTACTTTGCTACCCTCCCTTTTGATGAGAACAGATGTTATTTGTTTCTAACTCCCAGACACCTGGAACTAGGAAACTTCCCAGTGCCCACCTGAGTACCATTCAATAAGCAGTACCTATTAGAACTTTTTACCTGTAGGCCTGAGAGAACAGGGTCAGTTATACCAGTGAGCTTCAGTGACTGCAGTCAAAGCTGGCATAGTACACCAAGCCTTTAACGTGGCGGGGGGCGGGGGACTGCATGCATGGAATCCCCTTCCCAATTGATAGGAGCAAATGAAGTGACACTGAAGTCCTGAATAAAGGGATGACGTGCCTGTAGTCCCTCTGCAACTCAAGTCTCCTGGCATGCACCAGTGCAACAGTGTGGCAAGAGGTGGTTCAATCCAGCATTTTTTTGCCAGAGAGAAGCAAATTTATGAAACAAATAGATCCTTCTTGCTCTTCTAAATAAGCAAGGCCTGGAACTCTAAAAAAGAGCAAGCAATGTCCCTTGCCAAAGACAGCAAATACTCACATTCCAAGAGCATCTTCACATTTAGCCACACTGCTAAAATGGCTTCGAAATAGGCCCCCAAAGGAAAACACTATTCCATGGCTCCCCTTTTGCTGTTCAACAATTGTGGGATTAGCTCCACAGTCGTTGGGGCTTCAACCAAGAGAAGCATTCAGCAGTTGGTTTTCTTAAGCCTTAAATGGCTGATGTGTACAAGACTCACAGCTTTGTTGAATGCTAATGATAGCCGGGGCTCGACTCGGGAGAGGGACACGGTGGGTCCGCCGTCCGTCACTCCCAGGACAGCCACTGAGCTTCAAAGTTCTCATCAGCTGCTCACAAAAATTCCCAACGACCTACTCTCAGATTCATAGCCCAAAGAGCCCAGGGCAGGGCACAGGGAGAGCATCCGCACTTCCTAGAACTGATGTAGTCCAGGAAGGCAGAGACCAAAAGGTCATATGGAGCACCCACCATATCCATGGCCACAGAATTTGATCCAGCCATTGGAGGAAAATGAGATATACTTACTGCAAAGAGTCCAGGTCTGGGGTTGCACAGACCTGGGTCCTGCTCCTGGCTACTGCCAGATGCTGGCTTTGTGACTTAACCTAAGGCAAAACTCAAAGATACCACAGCTAGTAGAAAAGTCACGTCCAACCTGTGGCCACGGATGGCTTTGAATGCAGCCCAACACAAATTTTTAAAACATTCTGAGATTTTTTTTGCAATCTTTTTTTTTAGCTCATTAGCTAGTGTTAGTGTCACTGTATTTTATGTGTGACCCAAGACAATTCTTCCAGTGCCAGGGAAGCCAAAAAGGTTGGACACCGCTGCAGTAGAGCATGGTCATGTGGCAGAGAAAGCTATGTGTTCACAAAAACCCATCTCCCTTCTCTCCTGGGCAACCAGCTAGACTACACTTCCCAGCTTCCCTTGCAATTAGGAGGCGCTCCATGACTGTATTCCTGTCAATGAAACATGGTGGAAATTATGTGTTCCACTTCTAGTCTTGGCCCACGAAAACCTTCCCAGAGGGTTCTCCACATTCTTTCTCTTCCTGTGTCTGTCAACTGCATGCAGAGTCCAACGGAAGGCTGCAAGGCCTGAGCTGATATCCTTGGATGGAAGGAAGACTGCCGGCTCACCAGAAACTTCCACACTGGTTGTTGGGTGAGTGAGGGATATATTTTCACTGGTTAAAGCCACTGAGGTTTGAAAGTTGGTCCTGCAGTTAACCTTCCTTAAACAAAATAGGTAACAACCAATCCAACGGGCCCTGGCTGTTATTCTGTACCAGCACACTCAGTGTATACTAGTAAGATATCACCCCAAATCCAAACTTGCTTCTGAAACCTCCATTTCCTCATTGGTGAAACAAGGATGTTAGTCTGCTCAACAAGGTTATTATGAGAATTGACTGAGATCATGTGTATACAGCATCTAGCAGGGTACGTGGCCCGTGGCTGACTGAACTGGATGGACCTCATTGAGTTCCTTCTCATTTGTGTTTCTCAGGTCTCGCATTTGTAACTGAAAATGATTCCAAACATCCCCTTTCTACTCTGTAGGTGAGTGGTGAAGGAGGCCCTGACAGCCTAAATTTTCTCTTTCTTGCTTACATTTTCAAACACAGTCATTCTGTTTATAGGAAAGCAGTCCCCTAGTGTATACCATTGTCATTTTTAAAACAATTTTATGAAATGCTCCCTTCTGAGTGAATGCGGGGAGGTGGGGGGAGCAAAGGAGGTTAAGACAGTGATGGAATATATCCTCTTTAGTGCTGGATAGATACAATGAGCCCAGACATAAGATGGGCCCCCATACTCTCTGAAAGAACCGAAGTACACCAGTTACAAGGTTTGAGGCCCTGAGACCACACCTATAATCCTGATGCCAACATCCAGCTGTGGTTCGATGCTTCAGGGACTTAAAGCACAGTTGTCAAGGGTAACACAGTTGTCAAGGGTTTAGACTCTATTGTCTGACCACATGAAGTCAATTCCTTTCCTACCACATGCTAAGTATGTGGCCCTGAATACATTATTTAATGCTATGTGCCTCGATTTTAATATCAGAAAAGGCAGATAATAGAAGTACCTATCTCTGGCTGCTGCTATTAAGATAAATTGTGATAATTTGTATCTACCACTTAGTGTGGTAACTGGCACATTAACAAATACTCAATAAACATTAGCTACTCATATCTATTCAGCATAGATCACAACAAACTTTCAACCAGTTAAGAAGACTCTTATTTCTCTAAACAAATCCCTAGAAACACCATCAATTCATCTCCAGCAGACATTTTTTTTCTATTTAATGACTCCAAAGAGACAGAAAAGCTTTAATCAATTCCCAGAAGTAAAATGCTAAGAAATCACATGCACAGTTATGAAAAAAATAATCAAAGATGTTTCCCACATATTGTCCAACAGACAAAAACATATCGACATGCTGTTCCTATGAGGAAATGAAATGAGTTTTCTAGATAATCCTGAGCCATTAATCCTTCCCACTACTGTCTTCCACTTTTCAGGGCCAAAAGGTACCTCCAGCCAAGCAAGCGGCTCCCACCCCAAAGTTCCTACTATGGTTCCCTCTCCTTATGGGCACACAACACACATCCTGAGTCTGGCACAAGCTCAAAACTACATTAAATTCAGAAAAAGCATATATGAAGGCTGTCCCCAAAATAATCCAGCCATAAATGCCTCTATTTTGCATATTATGTGTCTGGATACTTTCCAGACAGCACTGGTATACCACAATTCTTTCTTAGGAAACCAAAAACAGTGAGAAACAGTGGGAACATCTTTATGCAAAAATTCTACCACTCCCCAAAGCACATTTGGGAGTCTCAACTCTTCGAAATGCCAAAGACAGGACAGCGGCTCATTCATAAGGGAGTCTGAGACCCACCTTGGAAATCTGTTAACATAGCTCTACAGTGTAAAAAGAAGGCACAGTACTCTGTGAAGTCACTTCCTTCTCGATGCCTCCGATTACCTTTCTTACAGATAAAACGTCAGGAGTCTGACCAGAACTGGGGTCACTCAAGCTTTCCTTTAAATCTGTCCACTGCAGTCCTCTCTAGACAGGACATACAATGGTCACTTCTCTGTGCTCCCAACTGCTCCCTTTTATACGTGTATTATAACAAGTCCTTGTCACCCGCCCATTTAAGTTACCTGCCTGCCATTTGAATTTGCAGCCCCTGGACTCGAGGGTCTCAAGGGATACTTCCAGCTTTGTCAGTTCATGGGCTAAAATATCTTTGACATGAGAAGTCCATACCAAATCCCTTCCTGAATTTTCCAAATTTCTGAAAGGTACCGTGAAGCTTGACCTTACAGTGAAATGCTAACAAAAGGGTTGTAAGGTATGCAAGGGATTTTGTTCTTTTTTTCTCCACATACATCTCAAAATATCAGTGAGATATTTATGTAACTGGACCATATCTGGTATTTTCCTACAGTCTCCAGAGGCTACTGTAAGTGATTTTTACCATCTAAAATTTTCCAGGCTTTCTCAATTGCACTCTCAAGTTCCATGGACATGATTTAAAAGACAAGCCCCGTGCTCATCGGAACATGATTTCCCTGTACTGCTTGTAGGTTTTCAAAGATTGATCCCTATGTTTGTACTTTGGGGAGTGGTAGGATTTTAAATAAAGGATGCTCTTCGATCGCTTCTCAGCTCCTCTCCCCTTTGCTTGAAGACAAACATAGTAAATACTCCTTTTTGTAACTGAAAGTAGTTTTCACTCTGTCCCAGGTTCTGTGTGTATATATCTGCACATAAGAAAGAGGAGAAAGCACTGTCAGGTCCAGATGGCCACAGCTCACTGGTAGCTGCAGTTCCTCTCCAGATGGACCTCACACCAGAAATAAACCTTAAATGAAGAAGCCTCTCTCCATCCACCAAATTGGAAACCCACATAAGCTAGTTCTTAACGTTAATAACCCCGTGTAATTTTAAGGTTTATATATATATGGTTTATGTATATCAATATATAATTTGCGTACCATTCCATTGGCCCACTTAAAGGGTACAGTTCTTTTTTAGTATATTCACAGAGCTGTATGCATCCATCACCACACTCTAATATTAGAATATATTTATCATTTTCCAAAGAAACCCTGTACCCATTAGCAGTCTGTACTCTCCATTTCCCACACCTAGCTCTAGGCCAACACTAAGCTACTTTCTGTCTCCATAGATTGGCCTGTTCATATAAATCAAATAGTATGTAGCCTTTTGCATCTGGCTTCTTACACTTAGCCTAACGTTTTCAAAGTTCATCCATGCTGTAGCATGTGTCAGTACTTCATTCCTTTTCTGACTAATACTCCATTGCATAGATATACCATTTTTGTTTATCGGTTCATTAGTTGATGAATATTTGAGATGTTTCCATGGTTTGCTTATTATGAATAATACTGCTATAAACATTCAGGTATAAGTTGTTGTGTGGGTTTTCACTTACCTTGGGTATATACTTAGGAGTGCAATTACTGGCTCACATGGTCACTCTCTGTTTAAAATTCTGAAGAATTTCCCAACTCTCCAAAGTGTTTGCACCACTTTACTCCCCAGCAGCAATGTATGAGGATTCCAGTATCTCCCCATCCTCACCAACACTCATTGTTATCTGTCTTTTAGATTAAAGTCATCCTAGTGGTCATATCTCACTGTGGTTTTGTGATGCGTGGATTTCTCGGTTGTCTTTGTGCCCCTCAGGGTTTCCCGTGTTGGATCCTGGCCCGCCGTTTAATAGTATTTTCTGGGAGAGGTTTTAGGGACCTCCTCTCTGGTCGCCATGTTGCCGATCTCCTCCTCTCTTTGTGGTTTTAGCTTACATCTCCTCAGCGGTTAGTGGTGTTGAGCATCTTTTCATGTACTTACCGAACATTTGTCTATCTTCCTTGGGAAAATGTATATTCAGACACTTTGCCCATTTTAATTGGATTATTTAACACCATTTTTATTGAGTTATAAGTTGTTACATATTCTGAATATTAATCCCTGAACAGATATATGATTTCCAAGTAATTTCTTCCATTTTGTGGGTTATCATTTCATTCATTTGATAGTATCCTTTAATGTATGACAGTTTCTAATTTTGATTAACTTCAATTTATCTATTTTTTTCTTTTGCCACTTGTGCTTTTGGTGTCATATCTAAGGAGTCTTTTTGTCTAGCCCAAGGTCATAAAGATTTACGATTGCTATCTTCTAAGAATGTTACCGTTTCAGCTCTTACATTTAAGTCTGTGATCCATTTGAGCTAGTTTTCTTTTTTAATGTATGGAGTGAGGGAGGGGTACAACTCCTAATTTCCCTTTTGATTTCTTCTTTGATCCATTGATTATTCAGGAATGTGTTGTTTAATTTTCACATTACTTGTGAATTCCTCATATTTCCTTCTCTTATTTATTCCTCATCTTATTCCATGTGGTCAGAAAATGTACTTTGTAGGAGTTTAATCCTTATAAATTTATTGAGGCTTGTTTTATGACCTAGAATATGGTCTATTGTAGAGAATGTTCCATATATACTTGAGAAAAATATGTATTCTGTTTTTGTTGAGTGGAATGTTTTGTAGCTATCTGTTAGATTTTGTTGGTTTATAACTTTGTTCAAATCTTCTATTTCCTTATTGTACTTCTGCTTAATTGTTCTATTATTTAAAGTGATTATTGTTGAATTGTCAACTTCTTCTTTCATTTATTTCCTTTTTTGCTTCATATATTTTGGGACTCTGCTGTTAGGGACATATGTGTTTATAATATTCCCCTATTATAATATCCATATTGTTGATGGATTGACTCTTGTATCATTATAAAATGTCCCTGTTTTTCTCTAGTAACATGTTTTTGTTTTAAAATCTATTTCATCTGATACTAATATAGCCACTCATCTTTCTTCTGGTTATGTCTTTTTCTATCCTTTCCCTTTCAAACAATCTGTAGCTTTGAATCAAAAGTATGTCTCCTGCAGACATCATATAGTTGCATCTTACGTTTTCATCCAATCTGACAATCTTTACATTTGGATTGGACAGTTTAATCCATTCCCATTTCATATTATTACTGACACTGTTGGATTTATATATGCAATTTTATTTTTTGTTTTCTGTATGTCTTATCTATTATTTGTTCCTCTATTCCTCCTTTACTGCTTTCTTGTGCATTAAGTGAATATTTTCTTGCACAACATCATAATTTCTTTAATGATTTTTAACTACATTTCCTGAGTTATTTTCTTAATGGCTAGTCTAGAACTTACAATCTATATCTGAACACATCCAAGTTCATTAACTTAATTCTAGTGAAATATAGAAACTTTACTCCAATATATATATAGCTCTAGCCGCTCCTCTCCATTTTTGTGCCTCCTTTGTGCTATTATTATTAAATACTAATTTCTTCTTGTTATAGGTCCAGCAATACAATCTGGTGTGTGTGGTTTTTTTTTATGTAATTCCTTTTAAAATCAGTTCCTTTCTTTTCTTCAGATTTCATAATCTCTATTGATCTATCTTCAAGTTTGTCTATATTTTCTTCTGTCAACTCAAATCTAATTTTAAATGCATGTGATGAATTTTTCATTTTAATTTTTATACTTTTTAAGTCTAAAATTTCCACTTTATTCTTTTTTTATTTCTATCTCTTTTTTGATATTCCTTATTGATAAGACATTGTTAAGGTCAATGATGAGAATCATACTTTCCTCTAATTCTTTTTTTTTTTTTCAACCTCCTCTAATTCTTTCAGCAAACTTTCCTTTAGTTATTTGCATAAATTTAGGACTACTTTTGAAGCCTGTGTCTGGTAAGTCCAACATCCAGGTCCCTTCAAAGACAATTTCTGTTATCTGCTTTTTTTCTCTTTATATTCCTGCCTTTGATGTTTCTTAAATATTAGTTGAAAACCAGACATTGTTGATGATATATTTCAGCCACTCTGGATATAATTACACACACCCTGCCCCGCTCAGGACTTGGTGGTGTTTGCTTGTTTATTTGTTTAGTGACTTGAATGGACTAGGTTAGTGAAATCACTTGCCCCCTTTCCCACCCAGTGTGGAATCTCTCATGTCAATTCTTGGAGGGTGCTGCTACGGCCCGTGTACACAATGTCTCTGACTTGCCCTATCTAGGCCCCTGGGGTAACAGTGTTTTTAGCAGGTTTTTTGTTGTTGTTGTTTGGTTGGGGGTTTTTCAATTTGTTTGTTTTAGCTGTCTTTTTCACTTATCTCCCTGTTAAGCTTCTGGCTGCACTGCCCAATGGGTATCACATTCCAGCTGTTAGCCTCCACTAATTGCTACCTAATTGCTCTATTGCTTTCAATAGTGCCTTCAGGCATAAAGTGCTCCACGGCCTGATCTACTTAAATTCCTGCTTCTTTGCAGGGTTGTCTTACAGACCAGGCTTTGAGGCTTGCTTTGACCCCAAGAGGGTTCTTCTCAGTTGTGTTTCTCTAGTTCTCTGTGTTAAACTTCTAGCTAGTCTAGCTGATGTACTGTATCACTTGGTGATTTTATGGAGCTGCCAGCCTCCCTTTCACTGCTCACCAGTTGCTTGAGGCTTCTCACACTTTGTTCCAAATAAAGTCAGTGCATTTGGAAAAAACTACAGAACTGTGTCCTTAACCTGCCTGGGCAGAATCACTATAGCACTGCTCTAGAGCTAGGGGTGGTAACAGCAGCCTGCTTCTCTCAGAATGACATCCTGCTCTATGAGATGGTACTGGGTTGGGATAGTAGCCACTGGCCTTCTTGGATGGCCTCTCCTGGAATGGAAACTTCACCTTACATATGATCTGGGCTGGGGGAGATCAGGGTCCAGCATTCTTGGCCTTGGGTAGAGCTTCCGCCCTACAAATGTGGGCTGGGTGGCAGAAAGCAGTCTAATATTTGCGCCATGCTTGCACGAGATAAAGCTTCTGCAACAGAGCCGGGAGAGATAAGAAATGCAATGGCCTGCCCCTCATGGGGAGAAACTGTAGCCCTAGAGTAGGGGTTAGGGGTAAGAGGGAGCCCCATCTTCTTGTTTGTATCTGCCCAGAAAAGAGCTTCTGTCTCTTTGAGCTAGGGTACAGGGAGGGAGCATGTCATGGCTCAAAATCCACAGATAGTTGCTGATCTTACTAAGATTTAGATTTTCTTGAATAAATGTTTCTCTATTTTATGTATGCCTTTAGAACAATTTCCAGAGACTTTAAGTGATTGTGTTTTTAACAAAATTTTCACCAGTTGTGTTTGTTTTACTGGGGAGAGGATCCACAGAGCTCCTCACACCACTATTCCTGAAATGCTTCTCCTAACCCCATGTGATTTGCACTGAAAACAGAATCATTCAGGGAAGAGTTGGCTCTATTACCAGTTGTCTACTTACTTCATTGTGACCATATTTTCTAAATTAAAAATAAGGGACATGTGGTCTAGCAAGGACTTTGCACTGCTCCAGGTACAGGAATCAATATGAATAGTGAACTTTGGCAAAACTAGAATTTATGTTTTGTTTAGATGATTTCTGGGGACAACAGATCAGAATGTTTGAAATTATGTTGTCCCAGAAAACCTGGGTGTATATAATTGCTAAAACTCTAGTTCTTCTGAAAAGTTAGATGAAATTCCTGGATGATACAAAGTCTCCTTTGAAAGGGGACAGTTCTAAAGCTGTGTCTTACTATCAACCATTTCAGTTTGTGTTTGGGGCTTCTCCAAAGGCAATCACTTAATTCTAATGGAAATTCAACATGGAGAGGGCTGTAAAGAAGAAGTACCCAACAGCCAAGACTAACCCTTGTCACATGACAGCCATCCTCTAAGCCTCAGTATTCAGAATTTAGGGAGTTTCCTCTCTCAGGAGACCTAGGAAGTTCTCAGCTAAAGTCTAGGTATATGGACAGGCAAGGGGAATGTGGTCTAGCAAAGGGAAGGGAAGGAAATAGAGCGATCTCTGAGATTTGAGTCTCAAATTTTCCTAAAATCAGACTCTGAAATCACCGGGGAAATCTGTTTTTGAAATGATAGACAGCCCCAGGGCCCTCAACCATCAGGGTAATTGGTTGAGATTGTGCACAAACTGAATATTTGTGATCTTCATGTTGTCACAAAGGCTAAATGTTTCCACCAATATTTAAAACTCTTTTTCTGTTCTTAACAAGACCCACAGATTTTATTAGACCCACTGCTAATTGAGACACCTGGCTACCTAGGGACTATGGACTGTGGGCCACAAATCTCTAGATTGGGGGGGAAGGGGTAAAGAAAATACTGGAGTCAGAGTTATTGCAAAGCATAACAACTTTATTATCTATAGATTAAATAAATGCCATTACTAAGGTTTGTGTCACTATTTTTTTTTTTTTTGAGTTATGAACTGAAGTAGTTACTTTTTAAATTTTTTATTAAATTTATTTGGGGTGACATTAGGACATTGGTTAGTAAAATTATATAGGTTTCAAGTGTACAATTCTATAATACATCCTATATATATTGCATTATGTGTTCACTACCCAGAGTCAGTTCTCCTTCCATCTTTCAAAGGTGTGTATTGGTTTAATAAGTTAAAAATCCATTTTAAAGCATTACTGAATTTGATTAGCCATTGTCATGAGTGGCCTCCATCGGCGACACCATGCTGACCATCCCATGCACCTGGATCGGTAAAGTGAGCAGGCTTACTGTTCTGGTGACACACTGCTGCGGGTAGGCAGGACGGGTCAAAGTGGGCAAGCAACCTGTTTCCGGTCCTGTATGCTCTGGGCAGCCTCTGTCGACATCAGACCAGGGACTAGCAGCACCAGAATCTGAGCCCAGTTCATCTGACTCCGAAATCCAACACCCCATCTGAGCTGAGGAGCTAGGCTGCTGTGCATCAGAAGGCCACGTTCAGGGCCAAAGCCCAGGGCACCTTTCAGGGCTTCCAGAAGCTTCCTGGATTTTGATCCCGTTGTCTCAAACTGGCAAAAACCAAAAGGCCTCCTCTCCCCAGGCAAAGAGAATGAGAAGAGGAATTTGGGAAGCTCTACTGCCCCAGGGAAGAATCAGCCTCAATGACAGTTCGGTATTAACTAGCTCAGCCATGCAGGGAGGCATAATTAGTTTCCCAGCCCAGAGTTTCATTCCACCAGTCCCCCACACCCCAAGGGCTAAGCAATCTGTTTGAAAATGAAAAGAAAACTAAAATCACTGCTCTCCTTGCTGACCCATCAGTCTATTGCCCATGGCCGTGGGCAAAAGGTGAGGCAGCCATCTGTCTGCTGAGGTAAAAGAATGGAATAGTCATTCTTAAATGACATTTTCAATTTTTCCCCTATGTCTACTGTGCCCTCTTCCACCCTACTGCTTAAATGACTCTTTCCAAATTGAAAATATCAGGAAATAATAGGAAAAGAAAAATCATAGTAATCTGTGGCTCCTGCTAAGGGCTGCTCTGTGGCGATGGGTAGAGTCAGAGAAGAAGCTTCTTCCTGTGCCTGTCTGCTGCCTACGGCGCCCAAGGAATTTCCATAGGCAGGAAGGCAAACCCTCTCCTGACCCCAGAGTGGCGCTGAGAGTCCATCTTCC
>PVJL010010602.1:0-48122 GCA_004026885.1 Lyroderma lyra | reverse complement strand
TCCAGACGTGCCCTGCAGGCCAAGGCCGTGGCACCTGCCCGGGACGCGGGCGTCCAGACGTGCCCTGCAGGCCAAGGCCGTGGCACCTGCCCGGGACGCGGGCGTCCAGACGTGCCCTGCAGGCCAAGGCCGTGGCAGCTGCCCGGGACGCGGGCGTCCAGACGTGCCCTCCAGGCCAGGGCCGTGGCACCTGCTCGACACACGGGCGTCCAGACGTGCCCTCCAAACTGAACTGTTCTTGTATTTTTGCCTTTATTGGCGTCCCCACGTGAGGTTCACCGCGCGAAAGGCAAACTTAATGAGAGCAGGTGAGGGAGACACGTAGGGTGACATCACGTGGTCGTGCGAGACCCAGAAACACGTTCCAGACCTCTCCGTGTGAGCGTGAGCCTTCTGTGTCCCCACGTGCCCAGCACGTGTGTCCGTGTCTGTCCCTTGCGGGACCGAAGTGCTTTGGGTGACCCTCGCCCTCACAGCTGCGGACTGCGCGTGTCGATGCTGCCTTCGAAGTGTCCCCTCGCGTGTGAGGGACATTCCTGGTCACACGACACCGTGCGTTTCCTTTCTCGCTCTCAGAACACAGCTGTGCGCTCGGGTCACTGAGTCCTTTATCCCTGACTTCAAATTAGCCTTCCCCTCCCGGGGGAGATGTCTGTCCCTTGGACGCATCCGATGGTGGGTCACCGGCGCGCCCGCCCGGCGGTGTCTTGGAACTGGAGACGCCGACACTGATGACAGGGTCAGTTTTTCTAGGTTTCAAACTGTCTCTGCAAGATGTGCCGCACGATGGTGACAATGAAATGCTACGGAGTATTACGCTAAGGGGGTCCGCGAGGGGCTGAGGGGGCCCAAAGCGAGCACATGTGACAGCACCTCCTGGGGAGACTTCACAGAGGTGGCATTGAGCCGCCACATCAAGCTGCTCCGTGTGCCTCCAGCACCCCGGGGGAAGGGAGGGCCCCCAGAGAGGACAGTCCGTCAGAAACGCCGAGGACCGAATAGGCAGGTCACTGTGACGGGGAAAACAGTGGAGGTGACCGTGAACAGGAAGGGTGGGGACGTGTGGCTGCGGCGTCTGGGCTGTCCCGCGGGGCCCTCTCACCGGCTCACAGGACGCCGTCCCTCCTGCCCGCACGCTTGCCCGGTGACGCTATCGGCCGTGCCATGCGGTCTGTGCGCTACGGCGTGCAGGTCACGCGGCCGAAGGTCACGTGTGGGCGGGTGACGTCACGACCGGGCCGGCGGCCACACGGCTGCCTCGGAGAGCCCGTCGTGCGTCCCAACACCTTGATGCAGCGATGACGACACCAGGACGGCTGTGAGTGTCGGCTGCGGAGCGGCCTTGTCCGCTGTCCCCAGCATCTCCGAGCCCGGTCTTGTCTCTTGTAAACAGACGTGACCGTAGGGACTGACCAGTGAGGCGACGTGTCCAGCTGCCCCGGAGCGGGGCTGGGAAGTGTCTGCAGAGACGGCGAATGCTTGGTCAGGAAGTCAGTACGTCGTGGTGGTCGCCCCGTCCTGCGTCTCACTGTCAGGCCCTGCGAGGAGAAGGCCCCGGGGACAGGACCGTGAGCCTCTGTCTGTGCGGGGCCTCCGGTGCGGCTCACACCAGTGTCGGCCGGTCGGCCGTGAGGGTCATCACCCATCACCCAGGTTCCACCTGCGCCCGACCGACAGCTGCAGACGGAAAAGCCTGCCTTGTGGGACAGGGGCCATCGCAGTGCACTGGGCACCGGCCGGGGGGCTCCCCCTGGAGACGACCCTCCCGAGGTCCCAGGCCACCGGCAGGGACACACGGCACGGCCACGCCCAACGTCCTGAGTGTTTGCACTTCAGTCCGCGTCCCCGTGCGAGGTCACCACGGTGGGGGGCTTGCGTGTCTGTGCAGGGGGAGGCGGCCACGCCGAGGTACACGCGTGGCGTTCAGATGGCCTCTCTGCGGACCGAGGGCTGCTTCCCCATCACCACGACCGCTGCCCTGCCCAGCGGCTCCCTAGAGTCCAGGCTGGCAGGAAGAAGGGCGCCTTCGTGCGGTGCCCGGAGGTCGCACAGGGCGCGTCGCCAACAGGACCGTCGTGACGGTGTCTGCTGTCAGGTAGGTCCTCCTGTGTGAGGTGCAGGAATGCCAGCCACTGCGCTGCACACCTGAGATGCACACCTGAGATGCACACCTGAGACTGCACACCCGGGTGCCGGCCGCGACCGGAAACCACGATTCCAAAAGAGATGACGTAGCTCCGCAGCAGGAGGGGGCCCCCATCTCCCAGGCGGCTGCACCCCCTCCCTTCCGCTTTTATCCCCAGTTCTTGGCACCGGCCCCCCATACGACGGCGTCGGGGGCGGTGCTGGCGGGAGGGCCGCCTGCGGGAGTTCATGTGAACCGTGCTCCGCCCCGGGGCCGCCGGTGGCACGAGTGCCCCTCTGCAGCCCCACGCCTGGCCGTCCGTCACCGCCGCGCCCCGCCTTCTCGTTTGCACAGGGAATGACCTGTTCCTCGTGGCGGTCCACGAGCTGGGCCACGCGCTGGGCCTGGAGCACTCCAACGACCCCACCGCCATCATGGCGCCCTTCTACCAGTACATGGAGACCGACAGCTTCAAGCTGCCCAGCGACGACCTGCAGGGCATCCAGAAGATCTACGGTAGGTGTCCCTCCTGCGGGCCGTCCCTGGGAGGGAGGTGCTCTCAGCGCAGGAGGCGGCGGGCGCGGTGCGGGCGTGTGGCCGCGTGGCCAGTGTCGTCGGGGCGTGACCCCACCCTGGACGTGGTGGGAAAGCCTCCCACCCTGTACGGGTTCTGCATCCGGGTTGAAACCACCGGCGTCGGGGAGACCCGGTGAACCCGAGCGTTTCTGCTCGCGTAACGATGCCGACGGACGGACCCACGAACACGGAGAAATGAGACCTTCGTCCGAGCTTCTGGGGCCGGGAGGTGACTTTTGGGGCGCCCGGTGGAGCGTGCCAAGGGGAGCCCGGCCCCTCCGCCTGCCGACTGGGAGCGGCTGACCTTTCCGGAGACGTGTGTCCCCCACGTGACCGTCACGTACCTGACATTTAGGTTTTCTGCTCTGAGAACGCTCGGCCGGGCGGAGCGCCGTGTGTGGGTGCCCCGTCCCCAGACGGGGCCGCTGGCATTTTTGAATCGCGGGGGTTAAGCTCCCTGATTTGTTTGCATTCGCTCGTTCTGGGTTTTCTGTTTGTTTCCTTTTTATTTTTTTAAATTTCAGCATCTCAGCGGTAAAGGCCCTCACAGCCTTAAAATAGACGTGGGGATACACGGCTCACTCTGGCCGGCTCTTCAGCCCCCGTGTTGAGGGAGCCCCCCGTGCCTGAGGCCACGTGGCCGGTGCCGAGCTGCAGGGAGGGTCCCTCCAGTGGCCTCAGGAACCGGCCGCCCGGACGGAGGGTCTGAGAGAGAACGCGCCCCCCACACCGACACGCCGCCTGCGAGCAGCCCCGAGTGGGGGCTCCGCGTCCCCGAGCCCTGCAGACGGCGCTTTGCCTTGGTCGTTGGCACCGGGTCCACTTTGCGGGGCGTGGGGCCTCCTCCTCAAGCCGCGCGCTGCAGCCCACTGCCGGTGGCCGTCAGAGCTGCAGCCACGTGTCAGAGCGCTCGGGGAGACTGGATGACGAGGGTCAGGGAAGGGTGACAGCACAGAATGGGACACGGACAGCAGGACGGACTCAGAAATGCCTGCAGCGCCCACTCCCGCGTACTCGTTACTCACACTCACCTGCACCCCCAGAAGCCCTGGGAGCGGCTTCTCCCGTGGGGCCTGTGGTGCAGCTGCAAAACCCGTAAACATTCACGGGGACAGGGGGTGCAGGGCGCAGGGCGGGCACAGGGTGCAGAGAGACACGGGGTGCAGAGACACGGGGTGCAGAGACATGGGGTGCAGGGCGCGGGGGTGGCTGGCTCTGCACAGAGCCGGGGACCTTGGGCCGCTCGCTCCCGGGCCGTGACCCCGCAGAACCTCCCAGCGCTCCGGAGCCGACCGCGTCCCCCCATTTCCCTAGGGCCGCCGGACAAGACGCCCCCGCCCACGCGCCCGCTGCCCACGGCGCCGCCGCCCCGCTCCGCGCCCCCCGCCGACCCCCGGAGGAACGACCGGCCCAGACCGCCACGGCCACCCACGGGCCGGCCCGCGCACCCCGGCGCCAAGCCCGACATCTGCGACGGGGACTTCGACACGCTGGCCGTGCTGCGGCGGGAGCTGTTCGTCTTCAAGGTAGGGGGGCGGCGGGCGGGCGGGGTGTCGGGGCGCCCCCATCCCCCCGGCGGGTCACATGGACGCCCCTCGGGCCGGGCGGGCGGGGAGCATGGGCGGGGTGGCCGTCCCCCTGCCTGGGGACAGCGTGGGGCTGGGGAGCTGCTGAGTGTGGACAGCCGGTGAGAGAGCCTGACAGACCGTGACCGGGTGTGGGGGGACGGGGGCGGGGAGTGTGACGGGGCGCGCTGGCCTCAGTTTGCACCCCTTTCCGCACGCCCCGCAGTCACGCCCGCAGAGCACTTTCAGGGGTGGCAGGAGGTTTGGTTCGGGGTCCCCGGTGGCGGGCGCGACGTCTCTGCAGCCCGTCCTTTGCGTCTCCCTGCTGCTCGCTGGGGCGTTGACAACCCCCGTTTTGTTCTTCTCAGAGGTGACACGCTACAGCGAAACGGGCGGCTTACTGCCACTGGGCAGGCAGGGGCCCCGACAAACACGTAGTAAGGAGAGTCACGTCACGTCGCACAGCAGTGTAGGGTGACTCTGAACGGTGACTTTCTCCCTCGGGATTTGGAAGCAGATCTTCAGGGTTAACGCGAACAGGGTTTGGGTCAGCGTTTCCGTCTTGGTGGAAAACGACCCGGTTTTTGCCGACACGATCCGTTCAAAGATGAAGTCAGGTGCTCGCAGCCGTCAGCACTGAGCGTTCTGCTGCCTACAGAGGTTTGTCTCTTGCATTCCAGGACGTCAGGGTCCATCGGCCTCGGTGAATGCTCTGTCTCCTTTATTGCGTGATCGGATTTAGATTCGCTGTAACACGCGCCAGACGTCGTGCGTTCCAGCAAAAATCGGTGCTTTCGCTAAAACCCACGGGTAGGTTTCTGAATTCTGTAAACGGCCCCAAATGCTCAGGTCGGTGGCCCCCATTCGATTTCAGTGGATTGACGCTGTACGGAGTGGCGTGTCAGAGCCCCCAGGTATGTCGTGTCCGTCCACAAGTCGCCCGATGACAGGTGGCGTTTTTGTTTTCACTGTTTCGGCTGAAGTCCAGCACCCCAGAGGGATGTCACCAATGTGCCCGCCGCCTCTGACACTGTCACGTGACACTCTGTGAGCCCATCTGCGTCCTTCCCGTCTCTCTGGTTACATGGTCAGCCTCAGAGGAGACCCCTGCTGCCATGTCTAGTGACCGTCGTCCCCCGGGTTTGTCTCTGCCGTCATGGGAGCGTGGTGATTGCTGGGGACGCAGAATCCAGAGCTGTGGCGAGTGGGTCCTGGGACCGGGGACGACGCAGTGGCCCCCGTCTGCAGCGTCACAGCGGGGGCATGGAAACCCCGTCTTTGATGCTTCTGTGAGGGTCTTCTGTGGAGCCCGCACTCTGCAGGGAGGACTCTGCACCTCACGTCCGGTTTTCCCGAGCCCTGCTGGTCTTTCCCGGAAGGACTGCTGGGGACGACATCTTCCAGTCGCCTTGCCGTCCTTCCAACGTCCACCCCCTCACGGCCGGTGCATCACACAACTCCGTAATCTGCGTCCCCGTCTCCTCACATGTCACCAGTTGGGATGCACTGGGCATGGGACAGGGAGGAGCCTTTGCCGAGCTCCCTGTCCCGGAGGGAGGCAGACGTGAACCTGAGATCAGGCGTGGGAGGTCCAGTCTGGGCCGGAGGAGAGGCCGCTGCTGCCTGGCGAAATGGGTCAGGACAGGCCAGCTGGGATGGACCCTGCTGCTTTCCCGGAGGGCAGCTCCCAGGCACCTCGAAGAAACCAGAGCTTGTGCACCAAGAGGCCGCGCCCCGAGAGGGTGCACACAGAGAGGCCACTCCCCGAGAGGGTGCAGATGGAGAGGCTGCACCCCGAGAGGCCGCGCCCCGAGAGGCCTCCCTCCTAGGTGAGAGGACCTGATGTCAGCTGCAGTACAAAGTGGCAGGTAGCATAATTAGGAGACAAGGGAGGTGTGGTCCCAGCAAAGGTGGCATCATGGAGTGACATCAGCTGCATCTCAAGCTAACGAAGCCACTAGTCCCTGCTGGGTGGCTGTGTGTCCCGTTCACGTGGGTGTAAGGTGACACCGTGACGCCTGGATATCACAGGTATACGGGGCAGCCACAGAGCCCTTCACCTTAGTGCAAGACGAGTAAGCCGTGTTCAGGGCGAGATTCACGCTGCACAGAAGCGGCGGCTTATTTTGCTTTTTTTGCACATTTCTCCTTCACCTGTGGCATCTGTGACGAGCCACGTTGCCTCTCCCGTCTCTGCAAAGCACGAGTGAGACGCACTCTGTCTGTTCCTGCATGAAGCTCTCACCTCGGTGCTGTGAGCTGTTTCGTGGACCAGGTGAGGTTGTGCAGCCAGCGCTTCAGGGTGCCTTGGAAGCACCTGTTTATTTGAACTGCTGCAAGAGGGTCTCACGTGCATAAATATTTAAAACAAAGTGGAGGCCAGTGACCACTGTTTGCAATCTATGTGACAATCTACCTAAAAAATTCCATGAAAATTACAGGAAAAGTTAAAACTATTAACACTGTTAAGAAAGATACCGACCGTGAGCCATAGTTAAAAATAATAATAATAATAATGGAAACGTTACTTTTCTATTGACTTAAAAAAAGGGAGCTCGTAGGTTTAACCTTAACTAGCCGAGCCCAGCCACAGGCTGCGTCCAGTGAGTGTTTTATACGAGTCCTGTTCTCCCAACTCTGTTTTCTCTGCGGTTAACGTTAACCGGGGGCGGGTGGTGGTCCTGTGCCTGCAAGTTCGTCTGTGTCTGTGCTTCTTACACAACTTCACAGGTTCGGGGCATCGCGTTTATTTATACGATTATTTTCAAGAAACGACCCTTAGTCTGAATAGCGAGCGAGTGAGACCGAAAAACATGTTTCAGGTTTAAACTACAGCTTTAGGGCGTGACATGGAAACGTGCTGTTTCCACAACAAGAGCTCGTGCGTGGAGTTCATCCCAAAACGACGGCGTAAATGCAAACCGGACGTCGGTGTCCGGCGCGGCGTCTCGCCCGGGGCACGGTCCTGGCGCGGCCGGCAGCACACGTACCCGGCGGAAGGGGGTGCCGTCGTGTGCACGTGTGGGACCGGAGACGTGGTCACGACGCAGGCGCTGGCCCACAGCCGCCCCGCAGGGACAGCGCGCGCTGTTTGAAGGAGGGGTGCCGACAAGGCCTCGAGGTGGTAGGAGGACGTGGTTCGGCAGAGGGACAGTGCTGGGCGGCTTCTTGCCGTGTGTCCTGACGTGATCACGGACACAGCAAGCGGAGTGGCCTCCGCGAGGTCTGCTGCCCGTGAAGGCCGTAATATGGGGGCCGTCCGGAGAGTCCCAGCCACGTACCCTGAAGGTCAGAGGCCTGTAGGGCCGATTCTCTTCCGGACAGCCCTTGTCCACTAGGTGACCGTGAACCCACAGCATTTTCAGGGACAGTAGGGACACGGGAGGCATGAGTGCGGGCGCTGGCCTTCTCCTTTCGCCTGTGATGGCAGTTGGTGACTGGTTCGCAGTGACGGTGGCGCGTTTCCGTGCTGTCATTCAGCCTGGCTGGCAGGGCTGCCCACATGGCCTCTCGGGACTCAGGCTGCCGTTGGGTGGGCCCCGTGGTGAAACTGTTGTGTCCGTGTCCGTGTGGACACACTTTTGGATCGTGGCAGTTCATTCAGGGTTCATCTCGGCGACGCCGGGGCTGCCCCCTGCAAAGCTGCGAGCGAGCTGTGAGCTGCGTGGGGCCCGTGCTCCGAGATGGCGCATGGCCGTCCCCACGTCACCCTGGGACGGTGGGCGGCGGTGCCATTCCCGCCGCCCGTGCTGTGCGAAGCCCTCGGAGGACCCTGAGGAGATCACACTTGCTCCTTCAGACACTGACGACTGTGCCCTCGCTGCACGTCGTTTTATTCTTTAATTCAGTCAAGTTTTGAGCGGCCGGCTCCCGGGTAATGGCTGCACCCCGAGAAGGTGGCAGCGTCGGTGACGAGCCCCTACGTGCTGCTTCAGTGGGGACATTGTTTTCTGTCCCGTTTGAAACAGGACGCCTGGCCAGCCTGCTGTGAGGGTCAGGAGGGAGGAGCTGAGGACAGAGCTCCAGGAACGGGGACGGCGTGAAAACAAAACCCTGGTCCTGCCTGTCACCGTCACAGGCGCTGAGGTCGTGACAGGGGTGGGAGAGGGCCCGGTAGCAGAGATGTGCTCCCCAGACAGGGAGGAGAACTGGCAGAATATCGGGGTAACAGGGTGCTACAGAAGAAAGGCGCATCGTACCCCGAGTCTGCCGTGCTGGGGGCCAGGGAGGTGTCCGTGGAGGGGACGTGTGGCGGGCACGTGTCCCCTGGAGCAGCGTCTGAGCATGTGTGTCCCCGGGCTGCCCCCGTGGTGACACTTGGTCAGGACAGCACACAAGCACAGGCGCTGGGTGTCCTGGTGTCCCAGCCAGCCGTCTCCCGGAGTGCAGACGGCGTCTCCCGGCCGTTCCCTGCCGGTGCGGTGACTGTCACACAGGGAGAGGCCGAGCTCCTCCTTCCTTCCGGAAACGTCTCGCGTCATAACGTCGGCTCGTTCAGGCGTCTGCACTGCGCGTCCCGGCCTCGCCTCCCTGCTGCCCGTAACACAGGGTCAGGCGGAAGGTAAAGACAGTCCGCGGGCCGTCCTGCACGTGGACGCGGAGAACCGTCGGCTCCAGGCTGGTGAAAGTAGCTCATTACGGAGCTCTGCCCCGGCCCAGCGCTTCTGAGGAGAAGTCGGTGTGACGTGACGTCAGGACGTGGTTTTGCTGTACCTGTGGCGGCTAAGGTAGAGGTGTCCACAGGGTCACTCGCCACAGTGACAGCAAGACGGCGGTCGTAATTCTCAGCGTCGTGACGTCCTCCCGCGTGACCCTCGGCCCATTACACCTCCTCGTCCTCCCCCCGCCAGCCCGCCGGGACCCCCGTTCCTGCTTTGTTAGCTAGTTCTGCTCATGTTGTTTATTTCGGAGGCACCAAAAGACGAAAAGAAAATGAGAAGGACAGCAGCCCCCCAAGGAGACAGGAACGCGGGGAGTGACGTACCGATTGTGTTCGCAGCGCCTTTACCCGTGGCGTTTGAATTCGAAAGGAGGACCCCGCAGGTGACTCCGTTGTCCTACGTCGTGGCCAGGGGTGACTTTTTAAATTAATAATTCAAAGTGCCGAGGGTTTGTCCCGCCGGCCCCCAGAGCAGCAGCCTCTAAGCAGACGCTTGCACGTTTCTTCGTGGGGACTTGGAACCGATCCCAGTAACCGGGTGAACCAACCTGTGTCCCCGTGCCGGCTCCCTCAGGCCGTGGGGCACGGACGACGCTCGTCTCGGCGGCTGCGCCTCGAACAGCTCATAGCTGTGCCGACCAGCAGCATTCTGGCGTTGCCTTCCGCGTTATTCCCGGGAGTAGCATTACTTAGGGTTTCAAACCCTCGTGACGTACGAACAGAGAGTCACAAGCGGCGTGGAGTGGGACCCGTGCCGGCGGCTTTGTGGTCCCGCTGTCCCGTTCGCCCTGCGGCTCCTCGCTTCGGAGGTGGAGAGGGTGAGTGGTCAGCACCCGAATGAGTTCTAGCTGACCCGTGACCGGGGAAGCCTCCTGTTGCTGGGTTAGGACCTCGACACCGTTATCGAAGGACACGCTTACACGCGCGTGATCAGGCGGCGTGCGTATCTGAGTCCTCGCTGTCCCAGCGTATTGACGAGCGCGGACACTGCCGTGCCAGCGGCGCTCACGCGTGCGTCCCCGGGTTCTGTCGTCCTCGCTGCTGCCCGTCTTGCATCTGTGAATGGGATGGCTGTTCTGTGCGTTTTCTTGTTCCTTTTGGTCTGTTCGGAAACACGACGTCAGGTCCCCGGACATTTTCCCTGCAGCTGGAGGCTGAGCGGACAGAGGCATTCGGGTGCCCTTCGTGCCGCGTGCGTGGGAGCGGAGGTCACAGGTATGCCCGACACGCCAGAGGCTGCCCTCAGAGCAGACCCGGGCTCCCTGTCCGCTGTGTCCCCTGTGCTGTTTTGGCTTTTGTGTCCCGTGACCAAAAGAGATGGTGGGCCCACCCAGGAAGGCCCCGGACGTTTCAGCGTCTGTGTGTAACGGTTACAGTGACGCTGCAAAACCATGAAGGCGAATTGGATGGCAAACTTTGTAAGATCTCTTTCCATCCGGTCCCTGGGCAGACTGTGGCCGCTGGGGCCGCCAGCAGCCAACCTGGACGTGCCCTGGGGCCCAGAGGCCACACTTGTGCTTCTGTGCTCACGGGTGTGTGACCGCATGGCCCCCTGTGCAGGTGCAGGCCCCACGCACAAACGATGACGAGAGCAGCCAGCCATGACACGAGCCTGTGAGGGCGGCGGGGAAGGCCAGGGAGGGACGCGGAGGGCCTTGGACACGCCGTCCCCGGGGCAGCCGACGTCCCCCTAAAGGCCCTGCTGGCGTGGGCGTGTGGCGAGGCTTCGTGCAGCCCGGAAGGCACGCCCCCTCCGCCCCCGGGGTCCGCGGGCCCGGCCGCCTTCAGTTCCCTGGGAGCCGTGTGTCGAAGTGGTGGAGCCCTCACGCGCTGTAAGCGTCCGGACACCTTTGTCAACCCAGGTCGTCTGGGCCGCACGGCCGGGGCCCGGCAGAGCGGATGCAGAACTAAACGGTTGGTCTCGGTCACCCCGTGTGTTACAGGCGTCGTCCATACGTAATTCTGGAGACCAAACAATTCTGCCCGTGTTGTTTGGCTCCTTAAGAAGTTAACGTAAAACATCAGGTAGCGTCACTCGCTACTACTGGTTCCTCACTCTGCTCTCAGTCCTTTCCGGCAACTGTGACACCGTGGACATCACTCAGTGGCCACACGGAGACGATGGTAGCGGATCATTTCGGCAGGGACCGCTGCCCTGCACGGGTGTGCTCTTTGCAGGGTCTGTGAGGCTGAGCGCAGAGAACCACAACGAGATCGTTGTCCTGCACCCATGCATGTGGGGGGGACAGAAATGAGTGTAATTACCCCACATTAAAAATAGGCCGTCGTGCTGCCCGAAGGACCCACAATCGTGCTTGTGTCCCCGTGAAATAAAGAGTTCTTTCTGCTGCTTCCAGTCCCGCCCTCCTCTCTGGCCGCGGCCCCAGACAGGCCGGCCTCACACTAAATGACCGTCTCTGTACCTCACCTCAAAGGGGCTTGCGGGCGTGCGGTGGGGCTGGCCCCGGCACGGCACGCGGCGCTCCCCTTCTCCAGGCCGTCAGCTCCGTGTTTCGGACACACGACAGAGACGGCGTCACCGAAACCACAAGCGTGTGCACGAAGACGCGAGGAAAGGATGCCGTCCAGCTTGCGTTCTGTGCTCAGCTGTGACACACACTCTCCTGAAGCAGGTGGGACCCAGCTGAGGCCCCAGGGGACGTCCCTCCTGCCGTGGAAAATGCCATCGGGACTGTTTGTAATTTCCTTTTCTGTTTTTTTTTTTTAACGTTCATATTAAATTTCATTTGTAACAAAGGGGGAAAAATGCAAAGAACACCCAAAATCTGGATATAGAAAACGTGCTGCACACCTCACTGCTGAGTGTCACTGCGGTCCCCTTGGAAGGACGCCCCTCGGGAAGCTGTGCGCCGACGCCAGTGCCTGGTCCTCCCTTCAGAAAGAAAGCATTTAACAGTAATGAATGATGCAAAATAAATGCCGTAAAGCAGCAGGTGACCCGTAGTGTTCGCTGGCTGTTAACCACAGAAGCACCTGCTTCCTGTCCCACATACTGTATTTTGTTTAATGGCGATGGGTGAGCTCTGCGAATCTTAAAAGAAAAAGAAACAGCCGTGCAGGAACCCGCCGTGGAGCCATCACGTTCCGAGCCCCAGAGTGAAGTTAGCGAAGGTGGGAAAGGCACTTCGGAAGGTTGGGAGGAGACAGCCCTGGTTTCTACGATGTCCCGGAACCTGTGCGCGTCACCTGTCGTGCCGGGCTGGCAGGCTGACCTCGCCGGGTGGACTGAGAGCCTCTGGCGGGGGTCGGCTTTGCACGAACTGGGTCCCTCGAGGTGTCCTCCCAGCACAGCCCGCTGGGAGTGACGTCGGCATTAGCTGAGGCTCGTATCTGTTTCTGCGCCCCGTCTCCTCCTGCAGCTTTGGAACTGAATGGAGCGGTGGCTGCTTCCTGAATTTCCGTGAACACGTGTGAGGTAGACCCGCATTTCCGTGACAGTCGTTACTGCACAAGTAATTTTTCTTTTAACTCACCAAGCCACGGATAGGCCTTGCTGGCGCGTGCTGACTCAGGCCTGCCTCACTGGGCGACACGGGCCTGTCCCTGAGCCAGAGCTTCGCAGGCCGGAGGACGCTGGTGATGGACCCACCCCCCCCCGCCCACCACCCAACCTGAGTCACTGTCACCATTTTATCCCGAGCCCCTGGTTGGCTGAGGACTTGCAGTTTGAGGACAGCAGGTACCTCTTACACCCCAGTAAGTAATAACTGCAGAGCGGTGTCGCCCAGCAGATTAGCACAAAGCCACGGGTACCCGGCAACGAGGACAGCCCCATCACGGCCACGACGCTCCTGAACTCTGAGGCCGACTCCCGCAGGGGCCTCCGGCGACGCCCTGCCCTGCCCCACCCACCCCGATCTCTCAGGGGAGGCCTGGCTCTGCACACGCCTCTACCCGCTGATTTGTTGACGAGTAGCTCAGGTCCCTTTGAAAGAACACAGACGTCCCCTGGTGGCACGTGTCTCCCCGGGGGCCCCGCCCGGGCTCAGAGCTCTATGGGGCCGAGCTCCTGGGCGGTTCAGATGGCAGGATGGAGGGCCTGCGTGGGGACGTCCCGTGGGGACACTGGTGCTGCACACTGCCCGCCGGCGCCCTGCGTCCAGGCCGAGGGAGGACGCGTTCACGTGTCTCCTGCCTTTGACCACGCGCTCCCCACGCAGGGCGTCCGGGTCAGACCGACACGGCGTGTGCCCTGCTGTCAGACGGGTGACCGCACGGTGGGGTCACCTCAGGAACTGTGAGGAGAATGACGAGAGGTAACAAGAAGGTGGAGGAGACAGCTGCGGGCTGGGTGGCTAAAGCGTTAAATCGGACGCCCTGCCCTGGGCAGCCTGGGTCACAATAGCCCGACTATTCGGCAGGGAGCTCGGGGCCGGTGTGAATGACACCTTTCCTGTTGGGTCGGAAATGCGGGTGGTGATTCTTGATGTGTGTGGGAGGGCCCGGGACGTCCCCCGAGTGAGGGCGGAGCTGCCTCTCACAAACTTCTGGAACGAGCTGTTTGCCCAGGCCCGTCAGGAGAGCACAGCCTGCGAGAGCTCGTGTTGGGGTCTGACTGACCCGCGCAGCGCGGCCTCTGGAGCGTCCTGTGTTTTCTCAGCACTTAGTGTGCGGCGTGCAACCGTGGGAACTCCAACCGCAGATCGCGGTGCCCATGCTCACAGCCCTCAGACCCCGCGGCCGGGCAGAGGCACCCGCCAGTCGCATGGTCACACTGGTGCTCGGCACCTGTCCCTGACAGCATGACATGCAGCGGTCCTTTCCGCCACGGAGCAAAACATGTCTTCAGGGAAAGGAGCCTAAAATTCCAAAAACTGTATGATTTGGAGTGACATAGGTGGGAAAGGATTCATTGTCATCGTGTCACCTAAAACCTAAGAATCCTTAGGTGTGCAAGGGTGTGCACATGTGCCTGTAGGCATAGGTGTGTGCACACGTGTGCATGCATGTGCGTGCCTGTATGTATGTGCATGTATATATGTGTGTGCAAGAGTGTGCATGCGTGTGTGCCTGTATGTGAGTGCACATGTGTGCATGCATGTGCATGCGTGTGAACGAACCACTGGCAAATCCTGGGATACCTAGACAGGCCGACCTCTTCTCACCACAGGCGCAGGAAGCCCCACAACAGATGACAGGTTAATTTCCGAGTCTGGGGACAAGAACCGGGATGCGCACTCACCTGAGCAGCACAGCTCAGAACGTGCAAGTGAAACTCTGTCCATACTGAAATTTGACTTCGGAGTGTCTCTAGATAGTTCTGCAATTTCCATTGGGAAACAATGTAATGCCATCAGATGCAGCTCTTTCTGGAGTTGTCTGGCCACGGGTAAGAAGTTACTGGAACACTGTTGGGGGGCAGGGGGGCTGTGAACTCCACAGCATTAGAAACGCCTGCTCCACGCGGCCCGCGGCCCGGGCCATTCACCAGAGACGGGAGCGGCCACTCTTGCTGTAAGCCAGCCTTGGCAGTGACAGTGACGCAGGGGACGCCGTGAGAGCTAGTGACCCCGACTGGAGTCCACTGTGATGACGTTATTTCTGGGTCACTGTGCTGATGCGGTTGTCACCCCGACCAGGACACGTGGGGTGCAGGGACCTCCACTTGTAGCCCCCGGGGCAGCAGCAGAGAGGCACAGACCAGGGGCCTCTGACCACCGCGGGCGTGGAGAGCTTGCGCGTCTGCAGATAGGGAGGTGCTTACCTGTCCCCACGCGGCTCGCGTTCCGGAAACGGACGAGTCCACGTGTGGCAGGGACTCGGGTGTCCACCCTCACCTTTCCCACCGGGGCCCTGGCGCCACGTATGACGCTCCCGCGGAGGACTTCCATGTCACCTCTAGCCACTCAGGGAGGAGGGGTCGGAGGGCTCCCAGCGGCACCTGCGAGCTGCGCGAGTGGGTGGGGCAGCCGCGTCTGCATGATGCGTGAGTGGGCGGGGCGGCCATCTGACTGACGCGTGAGTGGGCGGAGGCGTCAGAGGGCTCCCAGCAGCACCTGTGAGCTGCGTCAATGGGCGGGGCGGCCGTCTGCGTGATGCGTGAGTGGGCGGGGCGGCCATCTGACTGACGCGTGAGTGGGCGGAGGCGTCAGAGGGCTCCCAGCAGCACCTGTGAGCTGCGTCAATGGGCGGGGCGGCCGTCTGCGTGATGCGTGAGTGGGCGGGCGGCCATCTGACTGACGTGTGAGTGGGCGGTGACGATGGGAGCAGGGGCGGGGTGGGGCGTGCCTGTGCCTCTGCCTGTGTGTGGGCGGGCCGGGCGGGACCCGCGTGGGGCCGCCCGCGGGGCTCAGCGCCGGCTCCTGCTTGCCTGCAGGACCAGTGGTTCTGGAGGGTGCGCAACCGCAGGGTGATGGACGGCTACCCCATGCAGATCACGTACTTCTGGCGCGGCCTGCCCCCCAGCATCGATGCCGTGTACGAGAACAGCGACGGGAACTTCGTCTTCTTCAAAGGTAAGGCTCCCGGCGCCCTGGCAACACGCGGGTTCCAGTGCGGAGCCCGCTGCGTGCGCAGGCCGGTGGTCCCTGTGAAGAGCCGCCAGGGCGACGAGACGCCGACAAGCGGGTCCCGCCATCGGTGCTCGCCGGGGCGTGCTTCCTCACGTGGCAGCCGATGTTCAAGCCCCGTGCACGAGGCGCTGCCCTCCCTTCACCTCGTCCAGACGGTGAAGCAAAAGTCCTTTCCATTAGGGAAGGGTCCTTGAGGACCCGAGTGGCTGCACAAAGCTGTTTCCCTTGCCTCAGGCTGCAGTCCCTTTAGTCGGTGGACGTTCAGTAGCGTCCAGTGAACAAATGGCTCATGAAGGGGAAGGACGGGTCCACGTGTCATGTCATGTCACTGTGCAGGGCCCTGCGCTCAGCACCGATCTGGGTGACACCCACGGCCTGGCGCGCAGGGTCGTCGGAACACTGCCACCCAACCCCGTAAAGCTGGACTGTCATCTAAGAGACAGTTTCACTGCAAGAGGCGACATCACCGACGGAGACGGGCCTGGAGTGCCTGAGGCAGAGGCGTGGCGGGTGACATGGTCTGGGAACACGCGGGGCTCACGGAAGGCTGTCCCCCCGGGAGGCAGCCCTGGCAGACAGCAGAGGAAGCAGCTGTTGGCTTCAGAAGCAGCTCCTGTGGCTTTGACTCGATTGCAGTATTTTGGACACTCAAGATCCTGCGACCTCTGTGGGCGCCTCGCATGGCGTCTCTCGGGCAGTGTCGGGGCGCTGCTGAGGCGCAGTGATGGCAGAGCCCCCGTGTACCCAGACGCTGCCACCGCTCCTGTCGTGAACTGGTTTTCCTAATTGTTTTGTGTCCGATGAGCTGCTGGGATCTCATCGTGCACCTGACAGCAGATGTTTGCCGAGGAGCTTTCGGTTTTGCTCTGTTTTTTTTTTTAAGGTAACATAAGTGCATTTTAAAAATCCCCTGGGGTTTTCCCCTAACAGAAAAACAAACAAACAAGCAAACAAACGCAAATGGAGTCTACGCGAGTGAAAGGCCGACTTCTCTCATTGTTGTTGGAGGAAAACACTTGGTCCACAGTCCAGGGGAGTAGTTCCAGAACACGTTAAAAGATTTCCACATGAGCGCCAGGATTCCTGGAAGGATGGCAACCTGGTTTTCTGCTTTCACACAGAGACCCCGGGACTGCGTCTAAGGTGTGAACATAGTGAGCTTTGACAGAATCCTCGTGCTGCCGGGGGACCCTCGGGCACTGCTGGTGGGGCTGCAGGCTGGTACAGCCACCGCAGAAAGCAGTGTGGAGGGTCCTCAGAAAATTAAAAATAAGACCACCTTGTGACCCAGCAATGCCACTCCTGGGTATTTGTCCGGAAAGAAAACACCAGTTTGAAAAAATACCTGCACCCCTGTGCTTACTGCAGCGCTGTTCACAGCAGCCAGGATGTGGAAGTGACATGTGTCCCACCCGCTTTTATCCAAGCGGCTGCGTGGATAAAAGCGGGTGGGACACATGTCGAGTGGGAGGTCCTCAGCGGCATGGGTGGACTTGGAGGGCACTGTGGAGTGAAGTGAGTCAGACAGAAAGACAAACTTCGTGTGATTTCACTTTCATGTGCAACCTGAAAAACAGAGCTAACAGAAGCAGCAAGACACGGGGAGCAGCTGGGTGGTTGCCAGAGCGGGGGAGGGGAGTGTCAGCCAGCACCAACTGCCAGTCACCCCCGAAGTGAGCCCCAGGGCTGTGTCGTGAGCGCATGGACTGCAGTCACCAGGGCCGTGAGGTACATGGGACAGGCCCGAGAGAGTAGGCCTTCAAAGCTGTCATCGCAAGAAAAACAACCACGTAGCTTTGTCGTGTGACAGACGTTTACTAGACTTACTGTGGTCGTCACTGCCCAGTGTACACAAGTAGCCAAAACGAATGTAATGTGAAATGTCAGTTGTATCTGAGCTTACGAAAGGCAGAACAGGGTGGAGAACTCCGCCGGAGGGCACCGGTGCCCCCAGGACAGCTCAGCGCACACCGGGACTTAAATCTGCGCTGGGCGGAGAGGGGTGGGCGTGGCCCGCGGGCTGGGGGCGTGAGGAAGTGTGTGGCCCGCAGGTCCTTCAGGACGACACGAACCCGACTCCACGTCTCTTCCTCCTTGTTCCGGCAACTTTGAGCAGGTAGAGTTGCGTCGGGGGGTCGGGGGAAGGGAGGGCTTCTGGATGTTTCTCTGGTTCCCAGTGAGAGAATCCCTGGCCCCCAATTCAGAACCGCTTCATTGTGGCAAGTGGCAAGCCGTGTCCTTGTTCAGTAGCTGATTCACTGTATCCGCTCGGAAATGACAACACTGTTTCACCCAGGACGTCCGTTCCCCGGTGGGGCTGCCGGAGTGTCGCTCTGTGGACTCCACGCAGTCGCGTGAGCGCGCGGTTTGTGGGCGTGGCCTCAGTTCTGACGTTCGGTCTGTGTGCTCTGCGTTTGCGCCCGTCTCACGCAGGTAACAAGTACTGGGTGTTCAAGGACACAACGCTGCAGCCGGGCTACCCGCACGACCTCGTCACCCTCGGAAGTGGAATCCCCCCGCACGGGATCGACTCCGCCATCTGGTGGGAGGACGTGGGCAAAACCTATTTCTTCAAGGGGGACAGGTCAGTGCACGCTCCCTGTTTGGACGGGTCGGGGTTTCTGGTCCGTCAGCGCAAGGAGTTTAAGTAACAGTCGTGCCGCCTCCCTGACGTCCCCGAGAGCGCTCCTCCCTGACCTCGGCCCGGCTCGGAGCAGCGTTGGGTGCGTGTTACGTGCACCCTTGTCAAACGCAAACGCTCCTCACTAATGACGGAACGCAGAGGTCTGTCCAGCAAAACCCGCCTCGAAGTAGGAGCTGCTGCTTCTGACGGGGCAGAGTCCGTGACTCTCGGGAGGGCGGGCAAGAAATGGCCCTCACGGCAGCCCTGACCGTCAGCCTCGAAACCCACGACCCCACGGAGGCCGGAGCCTCCTTCCTCGGCCGGTCACAAGGGCTCGACTGCACCCTCGGGACGGGTCGGTGCGGCGTTGTGGGCTTCGGTTCTGGGTTTTACCTGCTTTGTTTTGTTTCATTTGGGGGTTTTTCCCTCTCACACAAGGAAGCTAAGTCTGAGTTCTGGCTCTTGGGGGCTTTGTGTCCCCACGCCAGGGACTCAGTCAGGCCCAGCTCACACGCCCGCCACCGTCACCAGCATCTGAATGTCACACCCCTAAACCCAAACCCACGGGGCCCCCCACGCCCCTCCTCCTGATGAGTTCCGGTCCACTTGCCCCCTCACAGCCAGTGTCCGAGCCAGCAGTCAGCCGGACGCGCGTCCTTACAAGTAACGCCTCCCGCCCAGGGATCCCTACAGTGACATCGCAGCTCAATCACAGCTGCAGGGATCCCGCTGTCCCCATGTCCCCTTAGAGGGAATGGCAGGCCTGCAGGGTCGTGGTTCCTGTCCCCACGGTGATCTCGGCCCCCTCTGCCGCCTCCGCCCCGTGCCCCCCACACACGCGTGTGCCTGGCATGTGGACGTCCCCTGTGCCATCACCCAGCCTGGAGCCTCTGTCCCCAGCGACACAGTGGCCTCTCACACCTGCCGGTTCCCCCAGGGTCGGCTTATCAGACCCCATCATCTGCCCCCAGCAGGCGGGGCTGCCCCGCTCCAACGCCATGCACTCTCTGCCCTCAGTGCCCCCCTGGCTTGGCCCGAAACCCGAGATTGGTGACAGGGCCGCACGCGTCCTGCCCAGCCTTGTCTCCAGAGCTCGTGCAGTGATGCCGGGCGCAGGCCGGGCGCTCAGCGTGTCCTGTGAGTCAGCACGCTGCTGCGGGAAACACCAGAAAAGGTGTCCTGCTGCCTCAGTGATGTGTTTTAAAGAGAAAATGAAATCTCTGATGGGCGCAGAGGCTGATACATGTGGCCCGCCCACACAGTGCACGGAGGCAAGACGGCACGCGTGCACCCCAACGAGCCCGTTTTCCTCGAGTGCAGGAGGGGACGCGGGTGACACCCTCTGCCCCCCCCCCGCAGGTACTGGAGGTACAGCGAGGAGATGAAGACCATGGACCCTGGTTACCCCAAGCCCATCACGGTCTGGAAGGGCGTCCCCGACGCGCCCCAGGGAGCCTTCGTGCACAAGGAGAACGGTAGGAGCTCGCACGGCTGTCCCCCGCGTCCCCTGCGTCGTGTCCCCTCCGTGCGGTCCACAAGGCATCCTGTCGCCCTGGACGCCGGCGGCCCTTGTAGGTTAGGTTTGCTCGCCGCCCCAGGAGGTCCATCTCCCCAGTTGGTTTTGGTTCAGAAGACAAAAGCGTCAGGTCGTGGTTTAAAGGAAGGACCCTCCCCCGTTCTTCCACTAAAACCCACGTGGTGACGCTGACAGCCCACATGCCAGGCGGGAGCTGGCCACGGACTCGTCCCTGGTGTCGCCAAGGCAGAGGGTCGTGACTTTCCATGCGTGTCTTGGCTCAGAGCTCCCGCAGAGGCATGGGCTCCCCGCTCAGAAGGCCCAGGTGTGCTGCTTGATGGCAGGACACAGACCAGAGCTGCCCGGGGCCCCTCGGGGACGTGAGAGGCCGCCAGCTCCTCGGTGGCGCGTGAGCCGGGAGGTGGACCCTGCACTGCCCCCGTCTGTCCGCACACGACCATGATTTCCTCGTCCGGATCCGTGCGTGGGACTGAACCGTAACAGCAGTAATTCCACCCGAAATGTCGGCGCCGTCTGCCGGGACAAAGCGCGGGGACGTGCCATCGTTCTGAAACACGGGAGAGGAGCGCCCCCATCACGTGATCTGTGCCAGGAACCAGCGGAACTCAGTGGGTCCTCAGTTGTGTGGAAACTTCTCTCACGTACGTGCAGGAGCCTTCCCACGCCGGGGGCACTGCCGTCAGGAGACGAAACGGCTGCTGCACGGCCGGAGCTCAACGCTTGCTTTCCGCGTAGCGAAGGGCGCGCTTGTGAAGAGCAGACAGGGCAGTGCAGCGCCCGCACTCGGCACCAGGACAGGACCCCCCGCTTGTGCCTGGCACCGCGAGCTCACATGTCTGCTCTCAGCGCGTGTCCCCACGCCCCCATCTGCAACAGGGCCCTGCCCCTCGCCCTCGCAGCCCCGGGTGACCGTGACGAACTCCCAGGGCCCTGCCCCTCGCCCTCGCAGCCCCGGGTGACCGTGACGGGCTCCCAGGGCCCTGCCCCTCGCCCTCGCAGCCCCGGGTGACCGTGACGGGCTCCCAAGGCCCTGCCCCTCGCCCTCGCAGCCCCAGGTGACCGTGACAGGCTCCCAAGGCCCTGCCCCTCGCCCTCGCAGCCCCAGGTGACCGTGACGGGCTCCCAGGGCCCTGCCCCTCGCCCTCACAGCCCCAGGTGACCGTGACGGGCTCCCAGGGCCCTGCCCCTCGCCCTTGCAGCCCCAGGTGACCGTGTCGGGCTCCCAGGGCCCTGCCCCCTCAAGTGTGAGCAGCTGCCACCCTGTCACCCCCTGTAAGTGCTCGCTGCCAGAGTGGTCGGTCCCCTGCCGTTGGTCTGAAGTGTCACTCCCCGAGGCTGCGGTGTCCCAGGCGCCCGGGACCCGACTCTGATTTCGTGCTTGCGGCTCCTTACCTTGTGCTCAGTGGTCCCAGTTGGTCACCATCTGTGAGGAGGCCCAGCCCACATCAAGGGAACACTGTCGCTCCTGCACGCACACTCGAAGCGACCCCTGGAAGGCGACCCCGATAGTTGGTCGTCATGACATCCGTGATGACAGAGCCCGGAAGTGCTCCCCCGCCCACCCTTCCGCCAGTGTGCGAGCTTCTTCCTTGGAACGTTCTGCTGGTCATTTAATGAAGTCTGCAAGGTTAAGAGCAGCTGCAGGCCTTTGAGCGATGTTTCTCGGGCTCGGGTGGCTTGGGCCTTGCTGGGACACCCGGTGGCATTCAGTGCGCCACCCTGCCCCGGGAGACGTGAGCGCTCGGTGCCACTCGCCATGGGGACCCGTCGTGCCATCCAGCGCGGATGCCTCTCCTCCTCCATCGTTGTCGTTTATGAGCGAGGACACAGCGTCAGCGAGTGCCAACCAGCTTGTGCCCAATCACCGGACAGATGAGGGGACGTGTCGAAGCCAGACTGTCAACGCCGTGGCCTCGCTGCGTGGGCTCCGGCGCCACGTCCCTGGAGAAGCGGCTATTTGGAGATGTCCTCGCCTGCATCGTGCCCCTGGAGGGACTGGCGATCAGCCCCCGACAAGCCCGGGCTTTCTGGGATCGGGGCAGGCTGGGCCCCAACCGCCATCCTCATCGTCCTCTTCACACTCAGCCCCTGCGACCAGTGCCAGCAGGCCCCGCGGCAGACGCATGTGGAACGCACGGCGCAGCGGCTTGCGCGGGGCGCCCCCTCCCAGTGTCCCCAGCAGCAGCGTGGACACGTGAAGCCGCACCGCCCGCCCCCGCGGGGTCCCTGGGCCTCTGACACGGCTGGTTTTATCTCGCCGAGGATGGCCCCGCGTGTCGCTGTGACGATCCTGTGAACTCTGTCCTGCCGACGGGCTCTGCTCACTCTGTGCAGCTCTGCACCTGGGATTCAGACACATGCTTCCGGAAGGTTCGGTATCCTACCCTGTGGCAGCCCCTCCCTGTGGCTCCATCCAAGCTCGCTGAGTGGTGACCCTGGGTTTCATTGGCGTGACCAAATGCCAGCTCCCCGCAGACAGGTGCATGTCTGCCCACACCCGTGTGCCCTGGGCAACCTGCCCTCTGGGGTCAGGGCAACAGCAGGACGTGGGGTGCGGACAGCGGGCTCCCAGCCCCGTGCGCTGAGTGGCAGTGTGTCCCAGCAGAATGCGTCTGGCAGATGTCAGAGTGCGTGTGTGTGCCGTGGGAGGGGTGACGCCGGTCAGTGTGCGTGTGCTGTTGGAGCGGTGCCATCGGAGGGGTGACGCCCATCGAACCTGGGCTGTTTGACTGACGGGTATCTGTTCAAAGACGGGAGGTGCCCGTGGGCCCCAGCCTTCGTGCAGTCGGCGGGGTCCCCGTCCTGCGCTGGCCTCCACGGCACTGGGGTGCGGTGCGTTACCTTTGAGCCTCAGAATCTGCCTGCAAAGAGCTGGCTACCAGCTCTGGGTGACGCGCGGCCTGAGGATGGGTGACGCCGTCTACTGCGTTCAGCGCAGGGCTCCCTTCCCCTAGGAGCTCAGTAGCGGGAGGAAGGCCCCCTTGTTAGCGGCCTCCGCATGGGGCCCCCAAAGTACGCATCAGAGGGATCGTGGGAGCGTCTCCCCATTGTCCCTGGAGCTCCGTCCAGAAGCCAGAGTTAGGCCCAAGGGGTGCGGTCACAATGAGACCCAGTGCAAAGGGGTCGAGGGCCACAGAGGAAGCTGGCGTGGACGTGCCCGACCCCCGTAGCGGAAGTTAGGGGGCAACTCCTGAGGCAGCCCCATGGTCACAGCCTGCAGAGTCTCGTGTCCCTATTCGCCGGGGTTCGGGACACCGATGACACGTGCGGCCCGGTGGGGAGCCCCAGCTGCCACCCCTCCCCGTGGTGCGTGTTCGTAGGGGGTATCGGCGGCGGAGCCGTGGACACACGTACGCTCCCGGTTCCTCAGAAGGACCAGCAGTGGCTTTAGGTCTGAAGTAGAGCGAGGTGACACCCAAGGAGCCCATGAAAGTGAACCCCTGAGGGGCAAAGGGGGTGTGACCCTGAGCCAGACACGAGGCGCCCCAGGCCCTGCGGGTGCGTGTGCGGAGACCCCAGCCCGCAGAGGGACTCACCTCTCGTTTTGTGATTCGAGGACTGTTGTGATTTTGCTCAGGTGACAAGGGCTGGGGGGCACAGCCACTTCCAGTGGGGACCTGGGGAGGTGTCCCCCTGGGCAGCCCTGTAACACGCTGCAGCCCGAGGCCTCCGTGCCCCAGGTCAGGAGGGGCGTCAGCGTCTCAGGCGCAGGGTGACGTCACCTGGGTGCGCGGTCCGTGCCCGCTGCCGGGGGAGGGGCAGACTCCTGGGCGGGACAGGCTGGGCCTCCGTGGGCCCCTGAGGGCTGGACCCTCCGACCGGCTGGGGCGGGCCGGGGCACACGTCCCGCTGGTGCCCTCTGCCGTCCCAGTAAGAGGCCCCCGTGTGTGTTGTGTCCCCCGCAGGCTTCACGTACTTCTACAAGGGGAAGGAGTACTGGAAGTTCAACAACCAGATTCTCAAGGTGGAGCCCGGCTACCCCCGGTCCATCCTCAAGGACTTCCTGGGCTGCGACGGCCCCGCGGAGCGGGACAGGGAGGGGCCGCGCCCGCCCGGTGACGTGGACATCGTCATCAAGCTGGACAACACGGCCGGCACCGTCCGGGCCGTGGCCATCGTCATCCCGTGCATCCTGGCGCTGTGCCTGCTGGTGCTGGTCTACACCGTCCTCCAGTTCAAGCGCAAGGGCACGCCGCGCCACATACTGTACTGCCGGCGCTCCATGCAGGAGTGGGTGTGAGCCCCCGGCCGCCGCGCCCTGCCCCGCTGGGGGGCTCCTCCGGGGGTCCTCGCGCAGCGCCCGGACGGCGCTGGGGGCGGGGCGGGGGCGGGCCGCATGGCCCCCCGGGTCGGCCCCCCAGCCAAGCGCGTGGAACGAGGTTCAGACAGGCGCCCGCGGCGGACCTTTCCGGAACGTGCGCAGACGGCGAGCAGCTTCGTCTCCAAAGAAGGGGGCGCGCTGCCCGGGCCGGGCGGGGGTCGGACGCGCCCGGACTCCAGACCGTGGGGACGGCCGCGTCCCCCCTCACCAGGGGCCAAATCTCTGCAATATAGTCACAGCCTTAATGACACGTCCATCGTGCGTTTTCTACCGCCGGCCGCCGCGCGTCTGGACTCACCCCGGAGCGGCGTGCGCCTCCGCCGACGTCGTGGGGTGACGCCCCGCCCCCCACGCTGTTCTAGGGCGTCGCCCGGGCCGCCTGGCCCTGCCGGAACGGTCCCGAGAGCGGCGTGAGCAGTGCGTCCCCGACGTGCTCTACAGTGACGGGGTGCCGCCGGTGACACCTGGGTGACCCTTGTGAACCGTGTGGCGGAGCCGCGGGCTCGTCGCGGTCACTGCCCGGCGCCGGGTGGAGCGGGCGGCGGTGACGACGGGCGGGTTTCCGGAACAGCCCCGCGGCCCCGCCCTTCCTGAGTGACTTCCGGACTCCAGAAGCGCATCTGCGACCCGCGTGGTGTGACTCGCCAAAACATTTCCTGGCAAATAAAAAGGTATTTTATTAAGCGCCTCGTAGGAGTGGACGTTTTCTTCCAGCACGTGCCGTGCGCAGCCCGCCCGCTTGTCTCCGTGTCCGCGTTCCGCCCGTCTGCACCCCCTCGTCTGCGGGACGGCGTGGCGGCCAGAGTTCTCAGAGGCCCCGGGGGCCGCCGAGCAGCCACGACCCCCACGGGTCTCCGTGCTGACCGCAGCGCTGCCCCTCCCCGTGGCCTGCATCGCTGTTAGGGTCCTAGACGAGCGTCAGCCGCCGCCGGGCCCCCCACTGACCTCCAGAAGCTGCTGCTCATAGCGAGCGGCTCCCCGGCCAGGGGCCAGTGGTGGTCAGGGATGGGCGGGGGCGCCCACAGGGGCCTGCAGCCAAGGGGCGTTGGAGGGGGTGGGCTTTCACACCAGGGAGCAGCTCGCGGTGAACTTGACCCGTTGATCTGTGGACCGTCATCAGCCACGACTTGACCCTTGACTTGTGTGCAAGTTCTCCTTGGAGAGAGCCCTGTTGCCTGTGTCTGCCCGCCGGCCTTCAACGGGGAGCTGGCGCAGACTGGAGCCTGGTCCCGGAGCCAGCGTTGTCCCTGGGCGCCCCGGGGGGCTGGGGTGGGGACGCAGGGCTCTGCTCGCGCACAGACGCGTCACCCACATGCAGGACTGGTGGGTCCGTGCTGCCGTAAGACCATCTCCAGTCCAGTCGTTTCGCTGCGAACACGGGAGAGGAAACCTCAGAGAATGTGTGTGTGCGGCGTGGGACGAAGCAGGCGTTTCCTACAAGGGAGAGTGGGCAAGGTGACATGCATGTGATAGGGAGGTGGCACGGCCTCCCGCGCCCCCCCCCCCCCCAGCAGTGTCATTCTCAGGCCACGAGATGGCTGGGGATGAGCCGGTGTCTGTGCAGCACAGTGGCAGGTGCAGGGTCCCTCCTGTCGGCCGCACACTGGGCACTCAGTGAGCCTGGCCGTCTCTACCGTCCCCCTTGGGGTTTGGGGGTCCTCTGAGTCCTGATGCAGCAATGACACAGAGAGTGGTTCCAAAACCATGTGGCAAGAGTGTCCGTGGGTCACACCATGACGTGCCGACTCGGCATCAGTAGGGACATGCGGCCTGTCACACAGCTTCCAGCATGCCAAGGTGGACAGCATGGCCACTTGCGACCCGGCTTCCCCGCTGGAGGTGAGAGCACACGGCCACCAGGACAAGTCTCTCCTGGTTTCTCACGACTTCGCTGTGAACACAGGCAAAGGAGGCAGCTCCTACGTAAGCCTACGAGGTAGGGAGGGGTTCTCGTCAAAGGCCCGAAGGACGTGGTCCGCACGTGCTAGCCGCGACCCCACCATAGACGGGGGCGTGCGGCTGCTGACACGTTTCAGAACCGAGTGTCCCCAGGCATGGCGGTGGCACCGGTGAGGTCGCACTCCTCACAGCTGCAGAGCTAACACACATACGTTCGGGGACTTGATAGGGGGACAGCCCTCTCCGAAGCGGAGGTGGTGAGTTACTAAGTGCTAATGGACCTGGAATAATTACTGAGTGACCGAGCGCAGAGACTGCCTTCCTGTGTCCGTTTACGAGTCAGCGTGTGCGCACCCTTTCCCTATTGACACCACTGCTCTGGTTCACGTGTGAGCACAGATGCTCCCCTGCATCCCCATCCCGTGGGTGACTTTAAAAAGGTGGTTCTGATCCAATAGGCTGGGTACCACGAGGGCACAAAAACGACTTTTCCGTCTGTCTGGAATGACTTCTAGACACTGGTCGAGGCGGTGATTTGCAGGTAGTTGTGAGGCTGTGGCGTATCCTGAGGGTGGGGACGTCTTTCCCAGCAAACCCAGCACAGGGGTCATTTGATTTTGGGAGCTCTCAAGAGAACACTCCACAGTTTCACAGACGTCAGACAACACGCCGTCTAACCCAAAAGTGTGGAACTCGGCTGCGCGCTTCCAAATAGCCGTCAGCACCAGCCCAGCCCCCGTGTGACGTCACAGCAGGGTGCAGGCTGGCAGGACCCCGGGATCAAACCATGTCACCGCCTCCCGTGCAGCCCAGGGGGCCGGTGCACTGTGACCGCAGGTTCTGACGCCCACAGCATGGCGCGTCCGCGTTCCTGGCCTCACGGGACCTGGCGGCGGGAAGCACAGCTGCGCCGGAGAAGCTTCACCCGTAAGAGCTGACAAATCAGAACTTGGTTGAACAGAACGCGGCCGCCACAGCCCACGGCACCGCTAACTAGGTGTGGGCTTGGCCTAAGGGAAAGGCTCCGAGGCGCAGGGCAAACCCGGGTCTTTTGCAAAGTGCAAAGCGCGCTCTAGCGCCACGCGGGGCCCCTGGATTACGTCAGCGTGGACAGAAGCCGCCGAGGGAGGTGTGGGCGCTGGGGGCGCACTTGGCCGCCGTCTGGGGGCGTCACACGGCGCTGGGGCCCTGCCTTGTGGGCTGACACCTCCAAGCTGGCTTCACCACCCTCCGCTGGGGACGTGTGTGAGGACAGACTCCTGGGAAGAGCACGGCCCCGGGGTGGACATCTGCCTCCACCATCAGCGCGCAGAGCCCCGGCGGTGTCTCTGCCCTGGCGGCCCGGCCTCACCCCATCGCAATCATGTCCGTTTGCTTCCGCCGGTGCGATTCTGCAGGGACGCTGAGACGGTTCAGGTTCCTAACGTCCCATTACAGGTGTCGGCTCGACGTGTTGTGCACGCGGGTGCTGTGACGTGTAGACGCGCAGTCCATACAGCCGAAGAGGAGAGACTGACGTGACAGACGTCACAGAAATCGGGTGGAAACCAACGTCGTGTTGTAAAATTTCCGTCCATTTCCGGTCGAGTTCTAAAGACGGTTGTGAGCTCCTAACCGGATGCGACCTGCTCCGTCTCCTAGAACCGTGCCAACTCCTGTCGCTAAGTGAGACCCTGCGGACGGCGACACGTCCTTCCCCGAGGAGGACGTCCCCAGCAGCTCTCGGGCAGTGCGTGTGGCTGTGCGGAGTGGCGGAGCGGTGCGCGCGTTTGTGCAGATCGCCGAGGAGACTGCCGCTTCCGTTGGAGCGAGTGTCTCAGGGCGGATCTCGTACTAAGGTTGGCCCGGGAACCATGGTCCCGTCTGCACTGACATGTCCCCACGGTCAGGGGCGCACTGGGCCGCCCGTTGTAACCAGACCAGGGGCTCCCCAGTGCCCGGAGCCTTGCCAAGCGCTCAGCTACGAGCTGGACTTAGTGCCCTTCAAAGGCAGAAGAAAGTCAATTCAGTGGAAGCATGAAAACGTCATCGTTTCACGTTTGAGGAGGTCGCGGTCCCTGATTTCACGCGGAAAAACCAGAAGGGGCGATGGCGAGCGCGGACGAAGCGGCGGACTTCCTGCCTGTGATGACGCTCCTTGAGCATTTCGTCCACCTGTTCTGCTCCGTGAAAGAGAAACCATCGCCCAGAACAGACGCTTCTGCAGCGCGGGGTCCTGGCCGCGCCACGCCGGGCGTGACACCCTCCGACCTGCACGCACCTCGTACACGACGCGGCCTCCCCAGGACAGGCCGCCTTTGCACGAGCGCACGTTCCCCCCCGAGACGCGTGTGTCACTTGGTCTCGCGTGACGCCCGTTTGGACGCGTCCTGCCCTGTCCTCTGGCGGCCCCGTTGGGAAGGTGAAACACCCCCCCGGGCCGATTCTGTCTTTGAATCGATGTTGCTGCCACGGCTGCACCGATGTGACAGGCCACGCGCTGGCCTGAGCTGTCACAGCCCTTCCGCTGACACGGTGGCCCGGCAAAACACGTTTCCTTCGTTCCTCTCGTCCCGTCCTCGAGTCTGACTGGCTCTCGGGCCGTCCCTTTGGGGCTCGTAAGTCCAGCGTCGGAGCCACCTGTGACGTTCAGACATGATTTCCCAACAGGACGGCCGGTCGCCGGGGTGTCCGGCTCCCCCGGCTCCGAGACGACCCGTCGGCTGCCGCTCTGTCACCCGAAAGCACAGGCGCTCGGGGGGTCTGACTGGCGCGGCGGCCGGGGGCTCTTGGCACGGCTTCGGCTCCCACCTGCTGTTCCTCTGACCGACCCGCCGGCCCCCTTCCCTCCGGGGAGAGCGGATGGGACAGCGTGGCCACCGTGTCCTTGTCCCTCCCGGTGTCCCTTGCCACTTCTCGTGAGGACACAGACCACTCCCTCCACGCACTTCCATGCCAGAGAGGGGGTTCCCCTGCTCCCCCCATGCCCAGAGAGGGGGTTCCCCTGCTCCCCCCATGCCCAGAGAGGGGGTTCCCCTGCTCCCCCCATGCCCAGAGAGGGGGTTCCCCTGCTCCCCCCATGCCCGGAGAGGGGGTTCCCCTGGCTCCCTCCACGCCCGGAGAGGGGGTTCCCCTGGCTCCCTCCACACACCTCTGTGCCCGGAGAGGGGGTTCCCCTGGCTCCCTCCACGCCCGGAGAGGGGGTTCCCCTGGCTCCCTCCACGCACCTCTGTGCCCGGAGAGGGGGTTCCCCTGGCTCCCTCCACGCACCTCTGTGCCCGGAGAGGGGGTTCCCCTGGCTCCCTCCACGCACCCCTGTGCCCGGAGAGGGGGTTCCCCGGAGGCAGACGTGAGGCTGAGCTGGTGGCTGGTCTGTCACTACACCAGCCGGAGACGTGTGCTTTGGGAGAGCGTCGTCCTGAATGATGACACAAAAACAAGGTCCAGGATGATGCGGTGTGGACGGTCCATCACGTGTACACCAAGGCTGAACCTTGCTCCTCGGGGCTCCCCTCCTGTGTAAACCCCGTGTGTATTAAACGGGGGGCATCGGGGCACGGGGTGGGGGGAGCCACACTGCACTGCTTTTGGGGCGTCGGCACAGCCGTGGGGACCTCTATGGTCGGGGGTCTTAGCGACTCGCCCCTAAAACTGGCTGCAGGCTTGAAAGGCGTGGAAGGTTCTTGTTGTTACGTTACAGGAGGGACGTGGAGGGAGGTTACGATAGTTCGATTTTGTGCTGCTGTGGCTTTCAATAAACTTCGATTTTGACAACACGAAATCCAGCCCGTCGTCTGTTGACGGTTTTCTAAAAGGATCGGTCGTTGGCACTGAGCAAATGGCCTGCCCTGTCAGCGCGGTGACCTGCCTTCAGGAGGTTGCAGAACTTGGACGCGGGCACCCATGTGCACTCCGGGGGTGGCTCGGCGTGAACGAACGCCGTCACGGCCGTCCGTGCGCGCTAGCCTCCCGGTGACGGCGACTGGGAAGTGTACGAGATGCTAGATGGCTTAGGGAGGGAGACGCCCATCAATCATTCGCTACGGCGGTGCTGGGAAGTGGATGCACAAAAGGACCCGAATGCATAAAGTTAACGCAGACTTCATTTAAGTAACATGAAACTGTGAAGCAGAGAAAAATGCTGCCGGCCATTACACGTCACCTCTCTGTCGCCTCTCACGGTATTCCCAGGTACGGAGAGAGTGTTGACATGTAACCTCAGGTCTCTGGGTGGTCCCTGTTACACTCAACACGGTGTCATTAGGTTCCTGATAACATGCACTGTCCTGGGTGCAGGAAGGGAGGAAGGCGCACGTGTGCTCGCGGGACGGTTTTCGGGTACGAGTTGTTAGTGGGTGTTCGCCCACCGGGGTTCTGCACCTTACACCACCTGATTCTGGCGTGTGTACGTGTGCTCTCATAGCTTCCACCGACAGGCACCAAGCTCGTTTGGGTGCAAATGTCAGGCTGCATAAATGGTGCTAATGTGTGTGTGACTGTCAGGGACAATCAGGCAAAATTTTGTGGTGCCTGAAGTAATTTTCTCATCAGTTTTATTGATCAGTGCATCGATCAGTGTTCATTATTCACAAGCTGTCTCAGTCAGTCCTAGCACATTGTTAAATAAAACGGTTGACGGGTCTATGTAACAGCTCACCACGCTATTGTCTCTTTCGGTCCTTATCGTGTTGCATCTTAAAGGTCAAGGTGTCACCGCTGTGGACCACGAACAAGACCAACTTTTCCACAAAGCACTTGTGTTTACAATGCCATGGCGACCCCTCATCACACGTGTCAGGACCGAGAGTCACCGTGTGGTTCCGGCCTTGGCCATCGAAGCGTTAAGGGCTATGCCGCGATTTGTTTTGTGTTGATTGGTTTATATTTATTTTGTTTCCATGCGCGGAGGGGTTTGGGGGCGGGGCAGTTTTTGTCTTAACCCAGGAGGGCTGAAATGGCGTTTGATACTGTTGCATCTTCTGTGCTAAAGCACCATTCGTTGTGTCCTAATGCAGCTGTCAATAAATCGGAAAACAGAGAAATGGCTCACGGGCCGTGTGGTCTGCCTGCGTGTGTGGTGACTGTTAGGCGGGGACCTCTAGCCGTCGCCTCTACTGTCCTGATCCACATGACACACGAGAGGAAAACCCTGACGCCCTCTGGGCCCCAATCTGCCCTGCGTTTGCCTGAGTCCGAAAAATCCCAGTCACGGTCACGGAGAGCCTGAGCTCACACCTCGCACGCTGCAGAAACACAAGTACCACTTTCGGGGCAGACGGCGACGTTTGTGTGTTTTAAATCTTTTTTATCCCGAGTGTTTGAACGGGCCTAGCTCCCACCCGGCTGGATGCACCCTGCCACCCCCTCAGGTGAGTGACCCCAGTGTGTCACTGGCCGTCCCCTCATCAGACCTCCCTTCTCCACCTGAGTGACTCCTCACGCGGCACGCGTGTCCCTGAATCTAGCGTTTCTCACCCCGTCTCTCTGGGCTTCTTGACGGTATTTAGTGCCAAGAGTGATCCCGCTGCTACCTGCCTTTCCTAGGCAGCGCCTGGGGGCCCCCGGTCCCCTCCCCGCGCACACGCGGAGCCTGCTCCCGAGCCTGCCTCCCAGCCGCCCGCCGCGTACCTGTGCGAGACCCTTCCCCTCCCACGCCGAAGTTTCCGGAACGGTCCTTGTGACTTCACATGGGTCCCTCTGCACGCCCTGCGGGGCCCTCGCTCACGAGCGTGGCGTTAGGGCTGAACATCCCCCGAGACCCGGACTCACAGGCCCCACCCACTGCTGGGAAACAAATCTGCGTTTCCTTCTGTCTCCCGGCCGGGAGCTCTGGGACGTGAAGTTCACCACCGGCCCTTTTCCCCTTGGAAGTCAGCCTGCCGCCTGCAGGAAAGGCACGGACGCTTCCGCGGCGGGAGGCCACGAACCCGGCGGGAGCGAGCAGGAGACGCGGGCCGGCAGGCAGCGCGCCATCTCCCACGGAACATCCCAGAAAGAGGGGGAGGTGGCCACGTTCTAGAGCAAGACGTCAGGAAGGCAGAGGACACGGCCCGCGTCCAGGAAGGGCCGGGGTCACGTGACTCCCCCTGGGGGCGTGGGGACCTTGCCAACGGCCCACAAGGGCACTGGACGCTTAGCTCGGGGGGACCTCGGTCAGACGCTTCTGGACGGTTTCAGCTTAGGGACGACGGGCCCTTCGGTGTGGAGAGTGAGAAATGCTCCGCAGAGGAAGGGTCCGTGGGGTACGCAGTGGCCGGCCACTGAAATCGCAACGGGATGCTCCATGTCACCCGCTCCCCCCAGGAAGGGCAGCCCCCCAGAATCGGGGGACTGGAGATGCTATAAAGTAACACCTGCAACAGCGACACGTCACACGTCAGTGTGACCCTGTGGTGCAGTCAAAGAACTACAGCACAGGCCGTGTGTGTCCAGCAGATACGTTCATCGCCCGCATGTGCCGGGATGCAAGCAAATAACTAAAAAATGCATAAAAACATGGCAACTACAATAAAATGCATCATTTTTAAATCGATTTTCAGTTGTGGTCTAGAGATTAGTAAACAAAAGTATAAAACTATAAAGAATCAAAAATGTTCTTCCCAAACCATGGAAACATGGATATTGCGAAGGAATACGACCAAAAAATGCCTTTCACACCAGTTAATCAGAACGTTCAGCAATTGGCTTTGCAAAACATTTGTAGGTGCTAGACCCGAACGGGAAGGCAGAGTTCGGAGGTGAAATGGCTACAGTGTCTACGCGCCACTCACCGAAGCACCCGTGACCTGCTCCCTGACCTGCTCCCTGACCTGCTCCCTGACCTGCTCCGTGACCTGCTCCCTGACCTGCTCCCTGACCTGCTCCCTGACCTGCTCCCTGACCTGCTCCGTGACCTGCTCCCTGACCTGCTCCCTGACCTGCCGTCGAAACAGTGACCATTCCCTGAGGGAGAGTTTCTGTTCACTGTGGTGGCTGCCCTGACGCCGCCGCGTGGGAAGGATGCGATGCAGCGAAGCCCCGGCGGCCTCTGGGGAAGTGCCCGTGAACGCTCTTTGTGTTAGAGCCCCCAGGCCCCACAGCTGAGATGCACAGGGACCTGGCGCCCCGAGAATGCGTCGGTCGCTTGCTGGGGCGCGTTATGGAGACGGCGTTTAAGACCTCGGTCTCCGTGGGCTCGGGCTACGGGCCCTGCAGCAGACACTGCGCTGCGAGCACCTTCTGGGTCTCTCTGTCGTGTCGTCTTCCTTGCTGATGAGATGACGATCGCGTCTGTCCTACGGGTGACACTGGCAGCCCCTCCGCCAGGTGGGCGGGCCCATTGCCGACTGACAGGCAGATGCGCAGGGGAGACGGGCTGTCAAAGACGTGACAAGCACGGGGAGAAGCAGGGGGCCACGCCCCTAACGGGCCCCCGGGTCCCGGAACCGATTCTGCGTGTTCCGTCCGCTGCCCGCAGACACGTGTGCACGGTGAGGGGCACGCGACCTGGGAAGGCGTTTGGCTAGAAGGTCCTCCCAGGAGGGCGAGGGGAGAGGCAGCTTTGTAACTCAGCTCGCTCGCTGCCGCCTCTGCCACGGCCCCCACACACACAGCGGCTGAAACGTGCCGTCTTCCCGTGCCAGGGGCAGGAGTTGTCCCCACGTCACGGGCGTCAGCAGGGCCAAACCCGTCTGTCCTTCGGCTTCTAGGGCCCCTCCCCCGACCTGCAGCGCCGGCCCTTCCCCCGGCCGCCTGTCCTCGTGGACTTGGACCCTCCCGCCTCCTCTCAGGTGGACTCCGGTGACGATGTCTGTGACACAAAGACCCTGACTGCATCCTACCGGGCGACGCCCTCCCGGGTCGGGGGTGAGGCTGTGGGCGTCTCCGGGTGCCCGTGTCCCAGAACTTGGTGGCGGGGGGACAGCGGGTGCCCAGGCTCTCTGTCTCCCCTTTATTCTCACGCTGGTGTCCCTGAGGCCCAGGGGTGGAGGACACAGAGAGGCTCGTCCGAGGCCTGGGGAGAGGGTCACCAGGTCACCTCCAGGTCATCGAGCTGCTGCTCCTGCCTCACCCCGCGCGCCCTGACCGGACCAGCCTGGGATTTCCGCGAGCAGAGCGATTGGAGGAGCCGCGTCCCGGTATTGTGGCGCAGGCGGCGCCGGCCCTGCAGAGCCACGCGGTCAGGCACGTTGCCGTGGGTGCGCGGGGAGGTGTCCAGCCCGAGCGCCGGGCTCGCCGAGTGCACACCTCGCAGGGCAGCTGGGCCGGGCCGCGGCTCAGGCAGCCGGGACACATGCACGGGCCTGCGGGCCTGGGAAACGCCGGCGGGCAACAGTGCACACCTGGAGCCGTCCCTGATTTTCTCTGTGCGTTTCGGGTCAGACCTCTGTTTTCGCACCTCTCCATCCAGCGGGCGCAAGGCCGCCGAGACCTCTGTCCCTAACGGGGACGTCCTGGGACTGGGAGGTGACACCGTGTCGTGGTGGGAGCCGTCAGCTAACCTGGGAAAGTGCCTTGCACTCTCCCTCCACAGCAGTAACTGCCCATTTAATACCGTCTACTTGTGCGCAAGGGAGCGTGTCTGTGTGTGCACGTGCGTGTGTGCGTGCACCTGTGCGTGCGTGTGCATGTGTGTGTGTATGCGCACGTGTGCGTGCGTGTGCATGTGTGTGTGTGCGCGCGCGTGTGCGTGCGTGTGCATGTGTGTGTGTGCGTGCGTGCGTGTGCATGTGTGTGTGTGCGCGCGCGTGTGCGCGTGTGGGTGGGTGCACATTGTTGTTTTCAGGATGCACCCGCAGTAAGTTCCTGAATCACAGACACGTTCGCACAAGCAGACGGTAACGCCCACGGTGAGAAAGCGCACCCCCAGATTTAGCCCTGACGCCCCCCACGGCCCCCCTGCGGCTCTCCGAGGCGGAATCCCTCGGGGCCCTGAGGTCCGGGAGCCTCCTGCGTCTCCTAGCGACCCGGGGCACCCGACTTCCCCGGGTGGAGCCCCGCGTGCTCGCCCACAGCTGCTCCCACGCCTCTGAGTCACACGCGGGAACGCAGGACAAGGCTCTCCTGTCAGCGCCGGCCACGCAAGGCCGCTGCCGCCCCCGTCAACCCTGGGAACTGCCGGAAGTTTCCATCCCCCCGTGCTGTGGGCAGTCAGGGCGAGGGTCGAATGAGCCCGGGGTCGGCAAGCACCGCGGCATGCTGGGACGGCAGGCGCTCGGTGACAAGCCTGTTGCCCGTGTCGCCTCTGATGTGACTGTGTCCCTGTCGGTCCCAGATCCACCGGCAGGAGGCAGTTCTTCCCTCCTGCTGTTCAAAGCGGAGGGCGGTCTGGAACGTTCCGGCCACGTAACGGCCATGTCACACCGACAACGGCCAGGCCTGGGGCGGCCGGGCAGCGCTCCTGTGCCTCAAACCCTGCGTTTCCTTCTCCCAGGCTGCTCACGACTGCGTCTCGTCAGCGTCTCCAAATACGAATTCAAAAGGCGTCTGCGGGACAGGAGGTGCTTCCTGGGACCCGCGGGGAGGACGGAGGCGGTGGGGACACCGACCCAGAGTTAGGGGGACGCCGGAGAAACGCTCGGGGAGCCCCAGGGTCCCTGAAACGGGAACCGGACGTGCACGTGAGACACGAGGGCTGTGCAGGGCAACCGGCCACCAGCAACCGCCCTGCTGCTCGGGTGGACCCTGTCCAGACCGCCCCCACTCGGTCCCCTGCACGCACCTGAGGAGCCAAGACCCCTCGGTCCCCGTGCCGGACTGCGCCCCAGAGGTGACGGCAAGACGGCGCTGGCAGGAGCCGTGGCGACTCGCTGACCCGCACTGCCGCCCCCGTGACATGGGACAGGCCCTCCCGGCGCCGCCCAAGCCCCTCACCGGACCGCCGGGACCCCCCACCCTGTCCCTGCTTCGTCCCCTGGAGAATCTGGGGGCGACTCGGCCCCTGTGGTTTTCCTTTCACAGCGAACGCAGGCGTGGCTCTGCCTGGGGACGTGGCCGAGTCCCTGGGGACCAACCGGTTTCGTACGACGGCCGTCACTGCCGGCTCGGGGACGGGGCTGGGTGTCCCGCCGGCAGGGAGGGGCACGTGCAGGGGGCTGGGGGCCGCGGGACCCTCCACGGGCCTGTCACGGCCGTGAGCTCCAAGCCGCAGTGAGAAGTGGTTTATTCACGAAAAATAACTCGTCCTACGAGGGGGGGCTCACCGGCGGAGACGCCCCCAGAGCCAAGGACGCCCGAACCGCCGGTCGGAACACTCACGAGCCCGGCACGTCCGGTGCCGGCACGCCGCGCTGTGGGGCCCCCGGGGCAGGCAGGGTGGCCCCTTCCCGCGGACGGGCCGGCGCTCCGCACACCTGCGCGCCCTGCACGGTCCCCGCCTCCCCCGCCTCCCCCGCCCGTCTCCTGCCCAGGTGGCTGGGAGACGGCGCCCCCAGGTGAGGTGTCTGCAACCTTCGGAATCGTCTGGAAGCGCCCAACCCGGGAACTGACGGCCCGCGGTCTGCAGAGACGCCCCCGACCGCGCACGGCCGAGCCCCAGGTCCTCGGGCAACACCTCGCCCCCCAGCCCTGCCACCCCTGTGCCCCTGGACGCCCTCTGCCCGGCGGCCCCGTCAGGGCGCTGATGGCCCTGCGCATCCCCCACCCACAACCCTTTCCCGACTGAAAACCAATGACACAAACAGGAAGGACCGGACCCGGGTTATTGGGCCGTGGGAATGCTGGGTGCCGGGGCCTTTCTGGGGTTCAGCAGCAAAGACACGGAACGGTCCTGCCCGGCGACCTAGAGCCCCATCCTACTCAGGACGGCCCAGATTTCGGATGCCGCCTCGGCGTTCTGCCGCTGTGCACTCTGCTTTCGCGCCGCGAGTTGGGTGTCCGGAAGGTCAGGAAGCAAACGCCCGGCCGCGCTGTTTCCCTGCTAGCCTGAGCCCGTGGGTGACCACAACGTGTTGCAGAGGCCGAGAACACTGAGTTGGCGCCCCTGTAAGCGGTCAGCGGACTCGCAGGCCTCCGACGTCCAAATGCGGGTTAGCACTGCGGCGTCCCGTGGAATGGAACCTCCCCCGTGTGTCTGCACGGTGACGTCCTGCCGGGCGCAGAAAACACCAGTCGTGTGTGCTGGAGTCGGGGAGGCTGGGGGCGTCACGTATCCAAGCTTCACGGAAAAGAGGGAAATCGTTCACGGTTAGTGGTGGTCGTAGAGGGCGTAGTCCCTCCCGAATGCATGAAAGACATTTTTGAAGCGACGCACGTTTACGAATGTTAAATACCAACGTGAGGCCGGGGAGTAGATGCGGGCGTAACCGGGTCTCAGTGTTTACAAGCTGCGTGTGAAATGCTGACAGTAACCAGCACTCACAGTAGTAAACTGCTGAAATGCAAGCGGTCTGCGGTTTTTGGATGATTTAATCTCATTTAGGCCACGAGTCTTCCCAGCAAAAACATTCTGCCTGAGAATTCTTCATTTCCTGCGACGAAGAATGGAAGGTCATCTCACAACGACACGAAGAAAAACTCCGAAATCACGTGTGATGCCTACGGTCACTCGCCTTCAGGTCAGACGCGAGGACGTCTGCCGAAGTTCAAAGAAAACAGGAAATCTGAGAGAGATGAGGCCCCCAGACATATTTGTTCTCAGGAAACAGAAAGCGGAAACCCAGACTTTAAAGGAAGCTTCAGGAGGAAAATTCCTTAGCGATTTGCAACGGTAAATGTCAGAACTCCGAGCACGATCGCGTGGAAACTGTGGCTGCTGACGGCCCACTCCGTGCAGTGCTCGGTGTCCCGTCTGAAATGGGACAGAAGACCACGGACCGACGCCCTGAACGTAGCCCAGTGACACCGGGTTGACCGTATGTCCCCTGGTTTTCTGTCCCGTGGAAAACAGGACGGCGCGTGGGGTGGTGTGGCTGCTGACCGGACGAGGGAAAGCACGTTGCTCGGGAAGGGCGGGCGGAGCAGAGCGGCCCGGGCGTGTCAGCGAGCGCCGCCAGGTCCGCGGTGACCAGAGGCCCCTGCCTGCACGTGGGGAGGTAGGCCGGGGACGCGAGGGTGCACCCACAGCTGTGACGAGACACCCCCGAGACGGGTGCTGCAGCGTCCGGAATACGGGACCACGGATAAGGCCGCCTGTGCACACCGCCTTCCCCTGTGCATCTGCTCCTGAAATGTGTAACCCGCACGGGAGAGGTGTCCCCCGTCCCTGGGGAGGTCACGCCCCGCGCTGGCATGTACATTCCCCCGAGAGTCAAGGACGAATTCTCTTCTCAGAGTGTTTTCCGCACGGTAGTAGGTGCCGTGCAGGACGGGATGCGCCTGGCTTCCCCCCTGTGGGAGGAAACTGTCTGACTCAATGCCTGGAGCTGCCAGGGGTCTGGGGCGGGGACTGGGCGGGAGGTGGCAGGCTGGTCCCCACAGGCCCGCGCAGCCCGAGAAGCGCGTGCTTTCTCCCCAAGGGACGGGGAAGGCGGCAGAAGGGGGCAGACGTGCTCTATTCTCGGCCAAGAGCCCCGATGGGACCCAGCGGCAGGTGTCCGGAGCCATCGCACGCAGGGACACCAGTGCAAACGCACAGAACAGCCGCCGTGCCCCAGGCATGCGCCGTTCAGGACGGCCACCGCCGCCCCCAGTCCTGCGTCGCTGCCGTGTCCTCGCGTCCTGCGTGTGACGCCTGCGCTCTGAGCCGTTAGGTTATCGTCCGTAAAAGGCACAAAACCCCCCGGGAAGGCCTGTTGGAAGGTGAAATTTTCAAAACGGCGCTTCCCGGAGGTGATAGGTGTCTGTTCATCTGCCTAACGCGGTCCCTTCACATAAGGGTGTATCGTTAATTTCCAAACAGAATATTTTAGTTATTTTCTCAACTTAATATTGTGTTGCACTGTCGCTAAAGAACATAATTGACACGATGCTGGTCCCTTCTCTGGGGGGAAGTTACTAAGGACTTCACGTATTTCCTTAGGTGTAAACGCGGAAACAAAGGACACCGTGTTTAGAGCATGTTTTGAATATGCTGTTGCATCTTATTGATCTACTTACTCCCTCAGTTCAGTGTTTATTTAATGCGTGTGGCCCTGGGAAGGGTCGTGGGTACAAAATAAATATGTCTAGTGTGTGCCAGCCCGACAGTGTGTGTGTGTGTGTGTGTGCGCGCGCACGTGTGTGTCAGCATGACCGTGTGCGTGTGCATGTGTGTATGTGTGTGTGCAGTCAGTGTGTGTGTGTGCATGCATGTGTGTCAGCATGATGGTGTGTGCATGTGCATGTGTGTATGTGTGTCAGCAGACATTTGTCTGCACCCAGTGGGGACTGCAGAAGCTCCAACCCCACAAGTTCAAGAGGACGTCATGTGTCCCGACCACACACAACTGCTTCTGAGACCCGCAGGTGAGTAGAACCTGTGAGCACGTGTGAGCACCGCTTGTGTCTAATTCTGCTGCGACCTGTGCTCACCGATGACACCTGTGCAGGCCGTGGCCATGGATGTGAGCCTTTTAGCCTCCACGGGGAACCTGAGACAGACCCACAGAGCTTCACTCCCAGTGAGCACAGAGTGCTGTTCAGGAGACGTGGGACACTCACGGAACCGCACTGAGCCACAAGGAAGTTCTTAGTAACTTCCCCCCAAAGAAGGGACCAGCATCGTGTCAATTATGTTCTTTAGCGACAGTGCAACACAATATTAAGTTGAGAAAATAACTAAAATATTCTGTTTGGAAATTAATGATACACCCTTATGTAAAGGGACCGCGTTAGGCAGATGAACAAACACCTAGAATTTAAAAGAATGGACAGGACAACGTGTCAGAGTAAATATATGGAAGAAACCACGGAAATCAGACCAATAACCACGCACACAAAAGAGCACAAGTGAGTTAAAAAACTGGAAACTGTTCTTTGAAAAAAAAAAACACAACTAAGATTGTTGAATCTTGGGCAAAGCTGGCCCACACATAGTTAGTTAGATAGATAGATAGATAGATGATAGATGATAGATGATAGATAGATAGATAGATGACAGATAGAGCAAAAAGAAACGTCAGAATGAAAGGATGGATGTTGTTTCAGAGACGATTATTCGACAACAAGAGCACCTGCAGAACAAGACAGTGATTTGGAAACAGGCAAAGGATCGTTTTCTGGGAAAACACACCATTTCAGCCTTGGAGTGAGGCTAGAGAAGACCGTGTAGATGAGGGACCAGGGATTTCCGGAAAGAGGGAAACGGTGATAGAGACACTCTGCAGAACGTGCGCAGGTGCCTAGGGCTGCACGGCGGTCAGCGGAACATGTGGGCCTCGGCGACGTGGTCAGAGCCAGACCACGTCCCTCCGAATAGGCTACACGAGTGTTTGGAAGACGGACGCGGTGAAGCACTGAGGGATAAGAAATTCCCGGGGTCGGGCTTCCTTAACAGCGTTTCCTCTTCCTAGAAATAAATTGGTTGTACGTGTTACGGGGGTGGGGTGGTAGGTACAGTGCAAGGTGGAGACAGGCAAAGAGCAGTACATGTGGCGGAGGCTGTCACTCACCATGTGCCATCTTTTCCATTTGGGGACGAGGCTACCCCTCCCTGCAGCCTCCCTCGGTTCTAAGCGGAAACCAAGGAGAAGACTACAGTTCCCAGCATCCCCTGAGGGTTGATGAGACCATGTGAGCATGTTCTGGCTCGGTCTGAGGTGGGTGTGATGGTGAGACTTCTAGGTTGTGCCTACGGGGTAGGGTCCACTCTCTCATTTCTCTTCTCCCGTGGCAGCTGATCACGCCACCACCGGAGGCTGTGACATGGACACTCGTGCTGGGCAGGTGACCACGGAAGGGCAGCCAGCCCGAGACCCCTGCGTTCTGAGGGCTGGAGAGAGGGAAGACCTCTTCCTCCCGCTAGAAGGCTAGATTTTATCTAGAGGTTTTATGTTAATTAGGGTCGGTACGTTATGAACTTTACTATGAAAAGCCTAAGAAACTAAGAAATATGTTTCCAAGGGGAGGAAAGCTCTTCTGCTTTGGTTACACAGAGACCAGACTAAGGGCTAAGTGACAGCCACTGAGTCGGGGCTCTAACGAGAACACGAGAGCCCACCCTTGTCTTCCCCAGACTAGATCGTCACTACTTTCAAACATCGGGTGCTTGTCAGAGACGGGGCGGAGGAGCCCCTAAAAATAAAGCACTTTCCCCTCAACTGTTATAAAGCAGGTCTAATGAACTCTGGCATGTTTTTGTATGTAGGTATGTGTGCACGTGTGTGCATATGCACACGCACGTGCATGTGGGTGGGTATGAGAGACAGCTAGAAGGGGGATTTAAGAAAACATTTTAATGGTTTAATTTCCTTAATATTCCTACAGTTTTAAAAACAGAGACTTTTCATTCCCCCTCCACCACAAGAAGCATGTTTTGTTTTGTTTTTTAATAACACGTCGTTGGGAAGTGAGACGGAAGGTTTTGCTAACGAGCTCATCTTGGCGGAGGGAGAGTTGAGACGCTTCCAAGTTCCCACATGGAACAAGCTTCCCACACAGACGATCTCTGCATCTGCAGGCAGCTGTCTGGCTAGTATGGGAAGTTGGTGGACAGACACCAAAACCACAGGAAGTTTAATAGGCAAAACTCTACCAAACCATTAGGAAATGCCAGAGAATGACTCCATTCCTTCTTTATTGTAAAAAAAAAAGGAGCTCAGTTTTCTTTGCCACAAAACGTGTATGTTTTAGAGCAGAAGTTGCAGCAGCTCCGTACAAAGGCACATCGTGTTTTTATAAATACAGTTGTATTTAGGGATCGTGTTAATATTAGCTCTGAAAATTGTTATTAAGCTTCACACTTGCAATGTGCTGGGTACTTTGCACACCTTTGCGGCAATATTTCCATCTAGTAATTTCGTGAGGCATAATAATTCACATTCCCAACACGAGGAAATTGAGATCCATAGAAATTAATTTGCCCGTGGCCAGACCGATAGTAAATCATAGAGACAGTGATCAAAATTGAGTCTGTTTGATTCCCAATGCAATCTGCTTCTAAATCACAAAGATGCACGTTTCCACCAAAAGTCAAATAAATAGAGAGGTTCTGAGAAAGTTCAGTACATTTAAAATTAGAAAGGAAGTCTAGATGGAGTCAAATGCTTGAGGACTGTTTAGCCAATGTGAAGAATGCATACATAGAAATGCGCTGATTGGACGCCGGCTGAGTATTACCTCAGTCTAAGCTTTCTGTACGTGCGACTGTTCCTATTACACTTTCTGGGTATCTGAAGGCAACCACTCACACAGAGGCAGAGAGTGTCACAGATACTTTAGTAATGATCTTGCCCCTTTCGCTGCGAGCTCTGTACATGTTTTTGTGTATGTGTTCGCACAAGCACACTCATAGATGTTCAGGTGTTAAGAGACGGTACTTTCAATTGGAATTTTATCAAAAGAACGTGTTAGGTGAGGAAGAGCAACAAACGGTTAGGAAAGGGCGTTTCTTCATAGACCGTTCAGGCTGTGTCTTAGAATACAGGGCGAGGCTGAAAGCTAACACAGCTGTGTTGTAACAGACGGGCCATTTAGAGCAATCTGACGCTCCCTGAGTACATGCAGACGACTGCTAAGATTATGAAAGCCGCCTTGACTTTCCAAGGACAAATGAACTGCCTGCTATGCGCCCCACCATGCTGTCTCACGTGAGGATTAATATCTCTCCCCCTAAGTCATCAGCTGATAAAACTGAGGACAGTTTTTGCTTTTTGGTAGAAATTAACAGAAGTTCCAGGTAGTGTGCCACTGCCTTCTTACTGACATGACAATTGTAACCATCTCTAGTAATGAGAACATTCTATTCAAAACTAAATATCACAGTTAGGGAAACATCTAGGGTTTATAAGATCAATGCTTCCCTTATTGTAATATTAGATAGACAAGTTTTGTCAAAGATATTCTGATATTCATCAATAATGTTTTTAAAATATTAATGGCTTCACTTCAGGGAAATGCTTCAGGGAAAACTGTTGATATTTTGATACCCTATCAATACTTTATATTTGTGTCAAGGAAAGAGATGTGAGAAAAGGTCAAAAGATCTAAAACACAATCTATTAATCAGGGGTCTACAGAGACACATAGCCAATAGGGTATATACGAGTAGACATTTTGTATATATATGAAATTTACTGTAGGCACTGGCTCACATGGTGATGGGAGGGAGGGGAATTGAGTTCAACTGTTGTACGGTTTTTACATTTTTTAAGAAAGGGAAAAATTGTTGCTTAGATAGAAACTAGGTAGTCAAGGAGTGTACTGAAATCATCAGCATCATGGATAAGCATGCACAAGGGTGAGTTAATGGAAAAGTGGACAGAGCAGATAAATGCAATATTAAAAATACCTGACTGTCCTAAAAGCAGAAAGAAATGAAGGAGTATTGCTCAAAGGACAACCACAAAAATGAGTAACAAGATGAGAGACGCAAACCACTCCCATCACAAGTAAGTGGCCCAGTCCTCGGAAGATGGGCAATGATGGATGGATGTCCAAGGCACACAGGAGTCAACTGGGAGAGCTCCCCAAGGCCACTGCTGGGACAATAGGAGTGACCTCAAATGAACAATAAAAAAATATTCATGAGACTGTATTGCTATAAATACATAAAGAGGCGAGGAAACCAGTCTTCAGCACGTGACCATACAAGTAAGTTACATGACACCCCGCCCTCAAGGAGCTGGGGCATCGTCTCTACTCCCAAAACGTGGGCTGAGCACGGTGGCTTCCTCTCAGAGGGGGGGCCTGTGGGAAGGGAGGGGATGGGGAGTGACACGGCTGTCACGGGACCCAACACACTGCTTGTCAGGTGGTTAAGGTCAGCACCAGTGGTCACATGTCACGTTGATAGTATGTACCCTTGATGGGGCAGCATTTTACCTCTGTGCTCTTCCTCCAAAACACACAACCCCAGTGTGACCGTGAATAAAATCAGACACATCCCAACGGAGAGACACCGTACAAAACGCCAGCGTCACAGGAACAAGGGGACTTGAGATGCTCTACCAGCGAGAGGGACCTCAGGAAACACGACAGGTGTGCGGTCCAGGATGAGACCCTGGGAAAAGAAAAAGGACAGTAGGTAAAAACATGACCTTTAATGAGTGATAACATAGCTGTATCGGTTCATTAATGATCACAAATGCACCGTGTTCATGTACAACATGAACGGGACCCTGGACGCAGAGCGTATGCGGATGCACCAAATGATCTTCTCCATTTTTCTGGAACGGTAAAGCCGTTTAAAAATAAACCAGTTTAAAAAATCTAAATTGGCTAAATAAGGATTCAAAGACAAAAGTTACCGTGCTGCATGAAATAGTTAATGAATAATACACTGTTTACGGGGACCCAATTTATGTATAAGAACAACATTAAGTCCAAAGAAAAGGATAGAAAAAGACACGGGAAATGCTATTGATCCGAAATCCTGGCTGGATGTGTTTATACCAGACAAAAGAGCGTTTAAGGACAAGGATGTTTGGATGTCAGAAAACATAGACTTCAAAAGTAGAAAGTTAAGTGCTGTGCTCAATCATGAAGGCATTCTTTAACAGAAACACATACATCTAAATTGGTATGTACCTAATATCATAGTTTAACAGAGAAAACAAAACCATTTAAATTAATGTTTAGCTAACTACATTTAAATTCTTGATGTTGTAATTATTAATCTCAAATTCATAAGGAGAAATAGACAAACCCTCCATCTTACCTTCAGAAACTGATAAATCACATGTTTCTGGCTACAGAAGATTGGAATCTATGACAACACTAGTTCTCGCTGTCTGTGATCTGGCCTCTCACTGTATGTCCACTAACTGGAGGACATACATTCTTTTCCAATGCACCTGGGAATGTCCACCGGTTGCAATCGCCTTTTAAAAAGTCTGTCGTGACGGTTTAACTTACTTCGGTGCAAATTCTGCTGTGACGGCTGGTCTCCGGATCCGAGCTTCTATTTTGTGAAAAGCTGTGTGGGCGAATGTGACACTGACGTTTGGGTCCTGGGGACAGCTGAGGGTCTCGAGGCCGACCAGGCATGTCCCCCATGGGCTAAGGTGGATCTCTGCTCCTCCCAGGGCAGATTCAGTCTCTTTGCAGTGGAAGGTAGGATTCTACTTATTTTTTTTAAATCTTCGTGCTTTTAATTTCTGTTGTGCATATACATGCCATCATTTCTATTTTTAATTGTCAATAGCATTGTTTTTTTTAAAAAAATGGATGTTATGTATCATAATAGTTTAACATAGAAGAAAACACAGTATTGTAGAGATAAATGTAATAGCCACGTCTCCAGAAAAACAAGCAAAGTGAGGATCGCACGATTTCTAAGTTGAAACAGAGTCGTCGTGACTCCCGACACCAGGTTTGCCCCCACGACGGTGGGAGACGGGACACGACGTGATGTGTGCTGAGCTGTCCCCTGGCTTCCCGAAGAGCATTTCTCCTTTTGTTAAAAGGATAAAATTACATCGTGTAATGAAGGAAGTTATTACTAGGCTATTTCCATCATGGCTTCCATATTTTTTTCATCCCCTCTAAAATGATGTGCTGCTACTCCCCAGAGCGGATCGTCACAACATGAGAAACAGATTACGGTCTGGGAAGCTCTCGTCCCACCAGCTCTTTTCCCCTCGGTGTTACGATGGAGGAACTCAGCCCACGGAGGGCGTGGGCCCAGCGCTTCCTGGGAGAGCTCTGAAGTCCTCTGAGGTCATCGTTTGAGTGCCAGGGTCAGAGTCACGAAGACATGGCTGCCACACATGTGACAAAGAGACTTACGGGGGGCGCCACACCCCCTGCCGCCACCTGGTGCATCCGAGGTCGCCGGTTCAGTGAACACACTGCCTTGGCTTTTCCCCACGGAGATGCCATCGATTTGAGCATCCTGTGTCCCCAGTAGCGACCGACAATAACCGGAGCTTAGTGTTGCCAATAAATCATTCCAGCAACAAGAAAAGTGAATTCTAAGAGGACTTGCGATAAGAAAAGGAAAAGCAATGAAACATAAACCAATGAAAGGGATTTCAGTCCAAAATGCTACTTACTTTGAACCCAGTTAGCGGATGGAAAATTCGCCCCGCCCCCCAGACCAGGCCGGCTCAGAGGTCTCATTAAAGGGGGCTCTGGGCGGCGCCCCTCGGCCCCCCAGCCTCCTCTGCCCGTCTCCGGTCCCCTCGCCCTCACACACGGACACCCTGCTGTCAGTCAAGGCTCACCCAGCGTTGGTCATTTGGTCTAACTGGTCATCGCAGCTCCTGCCCACCGCCCTGTGGTTCCCTCAGCATGACGACTGTCCTCGTACAGGAAGGCGATCTGCCCCAGGTGACGTCCTGTCTCCTCCCAGTTCCGTCCCCAAGGCACGCGCCGGGAACGTGAATTCCTCCTCCTTGAAACACTGCAATGGATTCCTCTCCCAGTTCAAGTTTGCAGGCCCTGACCGACGTCGTCTGCCCACCTGACTTGGCTACTGACCGCCTCTCGAAATTTATCTGAAGGCTCCTCTGCCCCTGTCACGTGACGGAGACACAGCTGACGGGTGACAAAGGCGCACGGTGACAGCTCACCATCCGACGGGTCCTGCCATGCTTACACCCCCGGAAACCTACCGTCACAAGGTGATAAGCTTACCGCTCAGCTCCGACGCTCTCAGACGTGCTCTCGCAGCCCCTGCCTCCCCAGCCGTCCCCCGGACCACAGGGGTCAGCTTGCCGCCCGGACAGGTCGGTTGGCACATGTGTCCGAATCCCAGACCCGGGTCAAGGCGCCGTGCGTCACTTTTCCCGGAGTTCCTCAGCATGGGCGTTTGGGGGACCCCCCAGGGGCTGGCGCCCCGTCCCCCGGAGCAGGCGCCCACGGCGCGAACACTCGTTTCCCTCGTCCCCCGCCTTCGACTCTGTGATGACGTGGCTGTGAGCGTTGGCCCACACGCCTCCGGGTCTCGTCCCCTCCTGCGCGGGGCGGCGCTCAGGAGCCCCATGGGAGGGCGGTTCGGCGGGCGGCCGGAGCTCCGTGCAGCGAGTTCTAGGGCTCCGGCTTCCTGTGGCTTCTCCGCGCCCGACGCGGCCAGTGTGTCCACAGCGACGCGGCAGCGGCGCGCGGGGCCGTCGTCCTCCCCGATAGCGTGTCCGTGGAAGTGTTTGCTTCAGTTCCTGTCTGTTGCTATTTGGGTTTCAGCGTTCCCAGTACATGTCCTGGGTCACATCATGCTTTGAAAATACTTCTTTTCCCCCCAGTGTGTGTTCTACCTTTTATTCTCATAACAGCCTTTCAAACAGCAGATGCTTTTACCTTGAACCAAGTGCAGGTTATTATTTTTCGTTTACAGGTTTTGTTTTTGATGTTAGATATTAGAAATCTTTGCCTAACTCAAGGTCACAAAGATTTTTTTTCCTAGGCTTTCTTCTGGAAGTTTCATAGTTTTAGGTTTTACACGTACGTATGAGATCAATTTTGAGTTAATTTATAAATCTGGTGCAAGGTACGGATGAAAACTCACTTTTTTGCATATGGATATTCAATTGTTCAAAAGCATAATCTATGGAGGACTGGCCTTTCTCCACTGAACTGCCTCTGTCTTTTGTTTGTATACATAGGTGAGTGTATTTCTGGACTTTACATTCAATTCTATTGACCTATTTCTCTATCTTGGTGCCAATACCATGCTGTATTGATCACTGTAGTTTTATTTTGTCTTACAATCCGGTAGTCTTTGTTCTGCATTATCAAAGCTGATTTGCCTCTTCTCAGTCCTCAGAATGTCACTATGGATTTTAGAATCAGCTTGTAAATTGCTAAAAAAATTTGCTCTTATTTTTAAACAGTTTTATTGAGTTAAAATTTACATACCATAAAATTCACACATTGTATGTGTGTGATTGAAAAATTTTAAAATAAATTCATAGAGCTGGGCACCCATCAAAATGCAGTTTGAGGATGTGTTCATCACCCCCCCCAAATAGTCCTCTTGTCTGTTTGCAGCCAGTTTCCTTAGCACCTCCAGCCCTAAACAGCACCCCCTTTTTTTCCTGTTTCTCCGGCTTTGCCTTTTCTGAGCATCTCCTGTGCAAGGCACCACACGGTGTGCAGAGCGGCATGCAGCTCCTCGGACTCAGCACACTGCTGGCGGCTGTGGCATCAGTCAGGGTTCCCTTTCCTACTTATGTCGGGGAGGGGAGCGCCCGTGCTGTGCATAACCAGACTCGGTTCATCCTGACGGAAGTCCGGACCGGCCCAGTGCGCTGCAGTGAGCACGTGCGTGGGAGTCCGTGCGTGGGCGTCCGTGCGTGGGCGTCCGTGCGGGG